>VHKM01000358.1:460000-607500 GCA_007210695.1 Neogobius melanostomus
AACTAAAGAGTCACAGAGAATCACAATCGTTTTATTTCCTTTGTCACAAACAGGATTTATGATCCACTCGATCGTGCAACAAGAAACAGGAAACACATGTCAGATAAATAATAAAGTATAAAACACATGTCAGATAAATAATAAAGTATAAAACACATGTCAGATAAATAATAAAGTATAAAACACATGTCAGATAAATAATAAAGTATAAAACACATGTTAGATAAATAATAAAGTATAAAAAGTTTAAAGTATGAGACTCTAAGGGCTTGTGTGAGGATCTTAAAGACATCGGCCTGAGTGTTTTCAGCCTCAGTGTTTCTGACTCTGAGGTTTCACTCGTGTCATAAAACAGGAAACAAAGGTTTGTTTCAGATCTGCAAACGGCACAATGTGTGACCACAAACACACTTTCCACACAAAGGTCTGATGTGATTCGTCTGTAAGATCAGACTTTAGAAGATCTCACGTTTACAACATGAGTTACTTCCAGTGTCCGGAGTGAAAGTGTTTTCATCTTGGTTCAGTCTCATAAATATGAAGAGTGAAGTTCATCGTCTGAACTGAGCTCAATCACTTCAGCTTTACCCAAATCTTCTTTCAAATAAAACTTTAATAAAGCAACAAAAAAAGTCACAAATAAAGGATAAAAAGGAAACTGTTTTAGTCATTGTGTTGTTGCTTTTTCATCCTCGGTTTTGTTGCTTTAGTTTGTTTTTAAGAAGCTTTAGATTTGGGTAAAGCCAAACTGGAGAAATGTGTGACAGAGAGATTAAAGAAAACGTTTATTTCATTATTGTCCAAACGAATCATGTGTGAGATTTATTTATGTTGGATTTCTGACTCTGAAGGTCACGGTGTTTATCCCTCACTGCACAAACAGGAAGTCAGATATAAAAAAGCAAAAGCTTCATCCACTGAAGACAATATGACATTTCAGATGATCAGAAACCACACGGCCTTAGCTTTCAACTGAAGATCTGCACCGATTATGGGCTGAGAACGAGAACACAACAAAACACAACAAAATACAACAACAGAAAACAACAAAACACAACAACAACAAACAACAGAAACACAACAGGGCAGGAGAAAGGGGGATTTGCCTTGTGTATGAAATGCTCAGGATAAATAACGTTGCCTTACCTCGAGTGAGTGTTGATTATCGACACAAATGTTAAAAGTTTTTATAGACCAACTTTATTGATAAAGCAGTTTAATAACGTTACATCAGTACAGTCAGTCTTTATTAATCTGACAGTGTTACATCAGCGCTCACAAACTCTGTTTACAACAGGAAATGTGTTCACAGTGAAGACAGGCTCAGAGGGAGACCGGGCTCAGAGGGAGACCGGGCTCAGAGGGAGACCAGGCTCAGAGGGAGACCAGGGCAGAGAGGATTCAAACGTTTAAAGTAGATAAAAGGATTTTAAACTCCACTCTATGACGCACTGGTGTAGAATCCCTGTAATGGGAAGTATATGAGTGAAAAGAACACAGACACGTCTTTCTGGTTGCCGTTGTGATCTTCACTGAAGAAAAGACGGCCTGGAACATTGCTTAAGAGCAGCAGGCTCCCCCTACTGGACCCGGAACGCAACTGCATGTTTGATATTAAATCAATTGGTCGCACTGGCATGTAATGAAGTGAAGCTAAAGTGAGAGGTTCATGTGTCTGAGTTCACAAACCCACAGTCAGGACAAAGTCCAGTCGTCACAAAGACAGAACTAAGTTTTCATTGTATTATTTATGTGACAGGAGTGTGAACCATCACCGTGTGTCTTCATTAAAGCCGAGGCTGGTTTTCAGAGTCCGTCTCTAGAGCTTTTCAAACACACAGGAAATACAAATAGAAACTTTCATTCTGACGTTACACAAAGGAAGTGAAATCTAGAAACTCTTTTTCAAACTCACTTTAGTTCATTCTGAAAATCCTCCAGATCTAAGTCCTGGTTCAGATCCACAGTTTATCTCCTGGACGTTTCCATCAGCAGCTCCTCAGGGGCTTTGTTTAACCTCTGCAGTCTTCCACAGTGATGTTTTATCCAGTACTTTTAATGCTCTAAAAATGCAGAAGAACCAAAACCCTCTCTCAGAAATAACTGAAAATGCCTGTATGAGTAATGGCAAGTCTAAAATCGACTTAAAGCCCAACATGTTTCAGCCACAGGCTTCATCAGGGACAAACAGGATTAAAAACATGATATAATTCACAGTGAGAACCAGATGTCACTTTTTAAAAAGACACATTTGCATTTTTTTCCACTGTCTGACATGAAACCAGAATTAACTTTTACTTTTTTAGGTCAATTAGATTTAAAAAAATATTTTTATTTGCCAAATGCCAGAAGAAGGAGAGATTTGTGGAAATATTGGAGCAACATCTCCAGAGGAAGTGAAAGCTTGGACAGATCTTCCAAATGGACAATGACCCAAAGCCAAACTGGTGTGGCTTAAGGAAAACAAAGTCCTGATCTCAGTCCAGTTTAAATGTATCAGAGCTGAAAAGGCATAGGCACACAAGGCGGCCTACACATGTGTCTCAGTTACACCAGTTCTGTTTGGAGGAATGGACCAAAACTCATCCAACTATTGTGAGAAGCTTGTGAAGGAAATCCAAAACGTTTGACCCGAGTTATACAGTTTAAAGGCAACGCTGCCAGATATTAATGACGTGTATGTAAACTTTAGGTTTGTAAAAAGTAACAAAAGCATTTAAAAAAAAGTCTGTCTGTCATTTTTCTGGAATATGACACTGTCAGTTTTTAAACTGTAAGATAATCTTGTGTCCAGGACTTCCTTGATGAAAAAAATAGTGCAGAGAGAGAGATGATTCCTCAGAAGTTCTTTATTCAGCAAGTGGAACAGATTATGTCATTTCAGATGTACAGGAGAAGTCTGCTGTCTCGTCCCATTGCTATGCGTTTTGTATCGTTTAGCTCGGCCCACATACTACGTAAACAGTTGACTCCAAACAGGGATGATATGATACAGCTGGGACAAGACAGTTTACTTTAAACACCATATTTGGACCTGTACATTGAACGTACAGGGATTAGCTCATCCAGTCTGACCTTGATTCTCAGAACAGCACCTTCTTTGGATGTCCGGTAAGGCACAGGCCTCACCAAGGCTTACATAAAGCCTTCGAACCTTTTATAGACAATTATTAGCAAGCAGACACTTTCTATATTCTACAACACACACAAAAATTAAAATTCGACTTGACCAAAAAAAAAAAAAAAAAAAAATAGTTAATTCTGGTTTCATGTCAGACAGTGAGAAAAAAATGCAAATGTGTCTTTTTTATAAAGTGTGTATACAGGTTGAATTACAGAAATAAACCTTTTTCATAATATTCTAATTATATGACCTGTACAATACAATAGGATTCCTCTACCTGGCTGAGGCAGTATATACAAAAGCCAACAATAAAGACAAAAGAGTATATATAATTTAAAACCTTATAGAAACCATAGATATCAGGGTCCTCATTGAGTCCAGGGTGTTTTGTGGCTTGAAGTGAATAAATCCATAAAGATTCTCTTTTGTTTTTAAATCTGTTTCCTTTCAGTATTGTGTCTGGGTTATTGTTGTGGATATCCTTTTATTTAACACTTCTGGCAGTATCTAAGGTGTGTTTTAATGAATATCTTTACAAACTAAAGGCAGGTTGTTACTCAGGTGTAGCTTTCTGATCTGTGAAAATGAAATGTTTTATTTCCAGAATATAAAGGTGGATAAGCTTCTCCCACTCCCCGCTCATACACATGTGAAGCCTAATTTATTGTAATGTTTCTGTTTGTTTATGACACGTGCTTCCATTTGAAAGAATAACCAGTAATATAATATTAGGTGTTTACCTAAGTTCATTCAGATCATTGTCACCGGTGGCTAATGTGAAGTCACTATTCGACCGTTTTAATGTTGCTTAATCGCGTTTTCCTGTAATTATTCCTGCATCAGCTGAAAGTACAAACACTGATCATTATATATTTGTTTATTTCAGTCCAAAATAATAAAACGTGTTCATTTCCGACATGTTTTCCTGCAGGTGGCGCTGTCCTGACTCTGCAGATGGAGGATGGAGTTCACAGTGAAATTTCGCCATCGTCACAAAAAGGAATGCGGCGTTCACGGACGCAGCTCACAACTGGGGAAAAACCTGGAGATCTCAACTATTTCTATTTCTAAGGTCAAAACAAGCCTCCTTATTTCCACCGAATATCAACCCATTTAGGCCCATGTATGTCCCCCCCAAACCTCAGAGACCGCCTCTTTCACGGCACACCAGACTCATTGATAGTTTTGTTTTGTATTTCGTTACTTTATTCCCAAAGATGTATAAGCCATAATGATGTTCTTGCACAGTTAATCCGGAGGGGGCGCTCCACGTTGAGCGGAAGTCAGAAAATCCGACTAGGATGAAACGTTTACTTCTAAAAAAATTATTTAAAAAAATAAAAAATAAAATAGTATTTACTTCTATGGTTGTAGCTTTCCAGTTCGGAAACACCGGAGGTAGAAGCTCCGCAAAAGTTACAACTTGGTCGCTCATAATCAGAGAAACGTATTATTCGCGTGGACATCTAACAAGTTTATTTGGGAAACATTGGGCAAATAACGCTGTTAATGAAGTTTACATTTGTCACAGAGTCGTTGCAGTTCGGTCTTCTTCTCTAAAGTAAAAACCAAATTGTAAAGCGACTTTGAGCGTCTGGAAAAGCGCTATATAAGACTAATGCATTATTATTATTATTATTAAACGCAACTTCCGCATCAGCCGTTTAGCAGCCGACGAAGAAGTCGCAGCTAATCTGTTGTTAAGGCAATAATTAGTCAACGAAATAAAGCTCAAGGTTTGGATTTAGTGGCAGAAATCATGTCGCCATTTACGATGAGGTCAGTTCGTGGATTTGACAGAAAAAATAGTTTATAAACCTTTATTTGAAGCAGTTGCGCAATAACAACAAAGCGAAGCTAGCTTAAGTTTAGCATCGTGCTAAGGACACAGCGAAAGTAAGAAGAAAAAAATGCCACGTCATTATCGCTAAATAAACCTCACCCTAACATTTTCTAAACTCTAATTGTTTTCCAGTTTGATTTTGTCCAGATTATGTGACATACTACTGTTTCCGACGGCTGATAAGACTTCGTAAATGACTTTAATTTAATAGTTTCTGTGCTTCTAACTTCCGTTTTCCTGTTATTGCAGATTCACACTTTTTCTGATGATCTGCTTATCGCATGGTGAGTAAAGCAGAACAAGGCGTTTGTTACTGTACAAATCCATCATATTACTGTATAATAACTATTACTATTGTTACTTGCACCGCCGTTACTCTCCGCTAGAGGCGCACACTTGTTTATTTCTATAGGTCACTGAACTATGAGCTCTGAGTGGCTCTGCAATGATATCAGGTGTGTTTAAGATGAGCTCGTCTTAAAGGCCAAAGGGATTATGGGAAATGAAGTGCAGTCGCTGACAGCGGCCTGACAGATGATTGATCTGAGTCGTGTTTTGATCGTAAACGTGTCGCCCTGACGCTCTGCAGCCTCCTCTTGTGTCATCACAGATCTACCTTTCTGAAATGCTTCATATTTGACAGAAAGTAAACTGTAAGAGTAGAGTCTATTCTTTTCTCTGGTGTGTGGGAGAAGCAGAAATGCGTTCATAAACTTTTACACTAGTTTTATTCACAAACACTGCATGATCTGAGGCTCGTCTCTGTTCTCGGGGTTGAGATGTGTCCACTTTGATTCCAGGCGTCTTTCTCCGCCCTCGACGCCACCGCCTGGTCTCGTCTGGCGCACTTCATCTTAAACACACCTAATGATATTGTCCCTCAATATGCGGCGTTCACGCTTTAGAATGTGATGTCATAATGTCAAGGGAGGAGGGGCCAATACAACTCTATGGGAGAAATACAGTTTTTCAAAATGAAAAGGGACAAATGTTTTTCCTCATCGGTATTTGACAGTGATCAGATTCACATTATTCTGATTCTACTGACCATCACGCTCATGTTTCTGAAGATCGTCTCCACTTTCAGCCTTTATGAGGGAATAATGAGACCATAGTTCATCTGAGCTGAAGAGACGACTTTAAACTTTGGGACAGTTTTTGTTTCATGTGAATCGGCCTCAGGAATTACAGAGAAATGAAACAAAGACTAGAAATCTGCATAAAGACAGTTACCATGGTTACGCCTGAGTTTAAACTATAGACCGTTCTCAGTCATGTAGGGCTGTCAAAGACCAAAAACTTTCTCTCTGATTAGTCGACTAAAAGGGGGCGTGGCATGGCGCTGACAAAACGACAACTTTTCTGACCCAAACTCATAGAATTAGATCCCAAACTGCTTTCATAACAGTGTTAATTTTGACAACATATTTTAATTTAGTCTTTTGACGAAAATGTCATTCAATTTTAGTCTAGTTTTAGTCGACTAAAATTTAAGACAAATGTAGTGGACTTTGCATTTATAATCTTCATTATAATCATATTTAATCAGCTCCTCGGCTTCATGGAGCTGCTCCTTTGGCAGAGGATTTATCTGAGGCTCTTTCAGACGGTCAATGAAGTTTGGATGATTTTAGTTTCTCCTTTTTATTTTTATTTAGTCTTAATTTAGTCGACTAAAATATCTGGACATTTTAGTCACAGTTTTAGTCTCATGAAAAACGTTTAATTTAGTTTTAGTCCAATTTTAGTCACAAAAATATCACTTTGACTAAAATTAAGACTAAATATTTTAGTCGACGAAATTAACACTGATTCATAAGACATAAAACTTTGGGAGCTCGTGCTGTAACTACTGTTTATACATAGAAGCAACGTAAACGCTGCATTTATGTGTAAAAAAGTCACATTAATCTCAGACTCCAGCTCCCTGCCTCACTCCTGCATCTGCTGCTGTCCATACGTCCATATAATCCAAATAAAGCAGTAGTTCTTCCTCCATCATCGTCCCTGTTCTCACATGTCCTCTGGGTAACATCTCCGTGTGACACTTGTCTCTGTTTGGCTGTAATGTAAACACGAGCCATGAGCTTTAGTGTGAAAGGCTCCGCCCGTGTGGTTCCGTGTGACTTCCTCTCAGGTCGTTTCATTTCTTTGACTTCAGCGCTGCACGGGTTAGTGAAGGGAATCTTATTTGTATAGTGTTTTTCATATGACACAAGTCTCACTCAAAGCGCTTCACACATGAAAGGGAGGGGGGTTCATTCACTCCGTGCTGATGCAGTGATGACTCGGTTCACGTTCCTCGTCTTATTTATCTCTGAAAAAGCCAGAATGAAGCAGAGAAAAACCCAGCAGGTCCATGAGCTGTGGAGCCTGTTCTCCCCTGACAGAGGACAGTCAGACTCAGTATCGGCTATTTCACTGTAGGAGAAGTCTGGCCTATAGAAGGAAACATCTCACCAACACACAGAGCTCCTGACCTCAGCTGCTTATGCTCACGCAGGAGAGGCCTCTCCCGTCCTCATTTCTCTCCTCAAAGTTTTTATTTATTTATTTTTAGCAAAAGCAACAATTCAAACGTCACTCTGTCTGTAAAACTTTGATATCTCTGTGTTTATAATGAAATATTAGCCCAAAGTAAAAGATAGAGCTGCCACAGGCCTCTGGTGTAAATTACAGCATCTCAATCGTTGCAAAAGTGCGTTTAGTCGACCACGACGGCATCGACCAATCAGTCGACTAAACGACCACAGCCCTACAGTCATGTGACTTGGTGTTTGGAACTGTGCCTATTTAAATATAGATCCAAATGAACCTCAAATGAATCCGATTGGAGGTTCATTTACTCGCCACAGCTCTGCAGTGGTGGGCGGAGTTCCAAACAGCAGATTGCCAAACAAAATGACTGAGAATGAGAATGACAGCTCATCCCTGTCAGGGCTCATTACTGGGGAAACCGCTCCCCCTGGTGGCCGTGTATTATGCACTTTGTATTTTACATTTATGATTAAAGACGTCACAGTGAAGTGTTAGACACACAAAGCACCTGCTCTGATTGGTCCGCTGTGCTGTCAATCACTCTGCCAATCAGCGTCACTTAGAAATATGTTTTTATGGAAATATTTGGAGTTTCTCATCATTTATGCCACGACTGAAATATCAGACCTTTACTCACTCAGTACTTAAGTAACATTTCCTCCAAATACTTTATTACTTTTACGACAGAGAGAAACACTTGAGTCAGTCACGTGACCAGCTGTTACTGAAACTGGCTCCGATGAGAGTCTGAAGCATCTGCTTTATATTTATATCAGAGATGTTCAGCAAAAGTTTCAAATTATACATTTCATTTTCTTCCACCTGCAGCGTCTCACATTAACCATTTCTCCAGTTCAGCTTTACCCGAATCTAAAAGCTTCTGCACTGGAGCTTACAGTAAGTGAAGACCTACAAAACATTCTTTCATCGTCTCAATTTTGCCACTTTTTGTTGTTTTTTATTCGGTTTTAGTGGTCACATTTTTCGTGTCATTTTTGTCGTTATTTTGACACTTTTTTTCAAGAAGCTTTTAGATTTGGGTAAAGCCAAACAGGAGGAAATGTGCTCAGTTCAGGCGGAGCTTCAGGAGAGTTTTCTTGTGGAGAGAGAGATGTGTGTGTGAGTCTGCGAGTGTCCTGGAAACAAATGCTTTATTATAATTGTGATTAACGTTTGTCTGTCTCCCTCAGTCGGCCCCGGGTTACCCATCACAGCCTCTGAAGGACAAACCGTGGTTCTGCCATGCAGATTGAACCCTCTCGGCAGTTCCACCCTCATCTGGAAGCACCGAAACACCAATGTTCTTTCAGTGAAAGGAGGTCAGATATTGGAAAAAGCTCACAACAGAGTGTCCTTCTTCCCCGACCAGCTCTCGACTGGAAACCTCTCCATCCAGATCTCAGACGTTAAAGTTAGCGACTCTGGAGAATACGAGTGCCACCTGCAGCCGGACGGACATCAGAGCAACGCCAGACTGGACGTTACTGGTAAGAGTTTACTGGAATACATTTGTTAAGTGTGACGTCACGACTTCCGCTTCCGGGTCCTGGCAGACGGGCAAATATGTGAGAAAAAAAAACCTCTTTAATACCACAATCAATATTTGTGAAACTCAACAGAGAGTTACTGAAGCTACTTATTTCTCAGACTCATTAGCCAAACATGCTGCACCTTCTGCTAAAAAAGTCATATTTACTAAAGTCGCTACTTCTGGGGTTAGCGTAGCTGCTGCGCCGTTAGCATTATTCTCCGCTAACCCGGAAGTAGTGACTTTAGTAAATATTCCTTTTATAGCAGTAGGTGCAGCATGTTTGGCTAATGGGCTGATAAATAAGTATGTTCAGTAACTCTCTGTTGAGTTTCAGAAATATTGATTGTGGTATTAAAGAGTTTTTTGTAGTTTCTCGCACATCTGCGGACCCGGAAGTAGAGCTGTGACGTCACCACTTAACAAACGTATATCAGACAGTGGTGAAAATGATGTGTTTTTGTCCAAAGTAATTTGTAATAAATGTTTAACTAGAGGCTATTTGAGAGATTTAACAAAAAGTACTGCAAAACATGAAACAGGCTACAGCGTTGATGTTTATAGACAGACTTGATTCCATGTTGTGCTGCATCGACCTGCTCCTCCACACCACGAGCCGAGCCCAGAAGCTCTAGAACCTGGACTGCAGACACAGAGACGCTTACGGTGTTTTTTATATTTGTTTTGTTTTTAACAATATACCGCTGCTGCACAAACTTTGTGTGGATTCCCCGTCTCACACCCGCGGCCGCTGCCGTGTACCGGGACACCGGGACTCACCTGGGTCTGTGCGAGGCGTCAAACCAATCCTTCGACAGCTCCACAGCTACCGTCAGTCCGGACAGGTTCGAAAGGTCCGGGTTTGAGCGGTGCACAGGGTCTTCTCCCCTCTCCTCTCATCAGGGGAATAAAGCACGTCTCGTAGGGCTGTCTTTGGTCCGGACGGGTTCGTTAGGTTCCGGTCGGCTGTCAGCTCTCTGAGTCCGCGGAGCTGCAGCTGCTTTTCACTGGTTCAGATCCTGGTCCAGAGTCTGCTCTGACTGCAGCGTTAGATCCAAGCTTTGTTTTTAATGTGGTCTAATTTTATACCCTTTTTTATATAGGCTATTTAGGCCTACAGCTTATTTAGTAAAGGTCACTTTTTATTATTAGCCTATTTCTTTTCCCCCTCTTTTTTATTTAGTAAATATGATCTTGGATTGGCTATATGGCTAGTGTTACTGACAGATTTTTAAATCTTCCTCGTGCACAAAAGTGGCTCTGCTCCCCAGCTCTGGAACTCTCTCCCCTCCGACCTCCGTAACATAGACTCTCTGCCACTCTTCAAATCCAGACTCAAAGCTCACCTGTTCAGACATTCCTACAACACCTAGCTACGCGCGCACCCTCTCAATATTGTACTCTGTTTTATTCTGTCGCTCTTGTTTTTATTGTTTTTAATGTGTCCATTGTACAGTGTCCTTGGGTGTTCTGAAAGGCGCTTTCAAATAAAATGTATTATTATTATTATTAAAAATATCATCTTTGTTGTGTTAAAAACGACTATTGATCATTTCCTGGTTGGAGAAAAGTTCTTTTTTGCCGTGTTTTGTGTGTGTCGTAAAACCCGTGGGTGTGGCCTCCTCATACATGAACATTTTGGGCGTTTCATTAAATGACGTAAGGATTTCTCTGTCAGCTGCTCCTGTGTACGATCTGAGTGGAAAGCACAGGTTCATAAATGTCACGTGTTTTTCAGTTTATTATTTCCCAGCTGCACCGTCCTGCAGTGAGACTTTAGTCTTATTCTCAGTGTTTGTGTTTTTCAGAAAGAAAGCTGGAGGAAAAGAACACCTCCACTGTCCGGCCTGGTGGTGGCGCTGTGGTCTCTCAACTGTCTGCCTATGGTCTCATGCTGGTTCTGGTTATTTATTTCATTATTTAAGTTATTATTCACTTTTATTTCCTTGGCAAACGCCGGCCTTAAACGCCCCGCCTGCTGCCAGAGTTTTACCTCCTCATGCGAGTTCTTTCTTTAACTTTAGAGCTCTGCAGATTTGTTTTCTATTTTGTGCGGCACGTTTTATTATCAAGCAGCTTTGAAAAATTGAAAAGTATTGCTAATTATATTCTGGGATTTTAAATCCTGCCCAATGAGGAGCATTTAGGAAGTTTTATTTCTAAACTGATCTTTATTTTGATATTGTCGCTCTTGCACTACAGCACTAACACCCCTGACCTTTATCTTCTTTCTTTTCTTAGTTTTTGGATTTAAAATATTCTGATTGTTCCAGGTTTAGCAGGGGGCGCTAACGTGCCCTCTGGGTGTTTTTCTAATATGGGGCGACGGTGGTGTTTGTAGTAAAGCAGATCGTCTTGTGACCAGAAGGTCATGGGTTTGAATCCCGCCTCCTGAAGGTGCACTCTGTCGTTGTGTCCTTGGGCAAGACACTTCACCCAAGGACACTGGTGTATGAATGAGAGTGAGTGGCTCTTTGCTGTAAAGAGCTTTGATCCTGATGAAGGTAAAAAGAGTTTATAAATATGAATGATTCCATTTTAATCAAAGCTAAATCCAGCTTTTGTAGCAGTTACCTCAGGCTGACTCTGTATCTGAGTAACAGAGGATCAGAACCGTCGAGCCTCTGATCTCAGGGTCAACAGCAGATACAAGTTTGTCCTAAAAAGCAAATACGCTCTTTGATTCATTCCGTACTTTGTCCCAGAAGTGGAGGCTGAACATTAACAGAAGATCACACATGTTTAAAGTAGATTCATCTGTTCTGGGCAGTGTGTCGAAAAAGGCTAATAACACATATTTACTGCTGATAATTTGTTATTATTTGAGCTATTATTTACAGTGCGTTATTATTTACATCATTTCATTTACATTATCACAAAAAACCCAAGAAAAATAAATAATAACTGAATAATGTAGTAATGAAGACATTATTGTTCTGACCTGATGAAAATCCTTCACTAATGGAATAAATTCAGTCAAAAATGTCATAATATTAATGTGAATTTATTTAAAAACAAACAGTTAAAAAGAGTTCAAAACGAGCGGTATAAATGTGGGGGGGGGGGGGAAATAACCCTAAAATAAATGATTGTTAAATTAATTACAAAGGCTGTTATTAACTTGATTCAAATGTTTTAATCAATATTATTGACTGAATTGATTGATTTGTGAGGTGTTTTCATCTCGTCAGAACAATAATAACATCATTATTACGTTACTGAATAACATGTGAAACAGGAAGCACTAAGTGTGCGATACTTTTCACCTGAACCTGCCTGGATTATATTTAACTTATGTATTTAACTAAAAAACTAAACCAACTAAAAACTAAAACAATAAAAGGGGCGACGGTGGTGCAGTGAGCGGGTCGTCTCATGATCAAAAGGTCTGGGGTTTGAATCCCGTCTCCTGAAGATGCACACTGTTGTTGTGTCCTTGGGCAAGACACTTCCCCCTCCTGCCTCCAGTGTCTGTGTACACTGGTGTATGAATGAGAGTGAATGAGTGAGTGGTAAAGCTTTTGGACCTAATGATAGAAACGCGCTGTATAAGTTGAGATCATTACCAGTGCAATGAGACTGAGACACTTTAACCCATGACGGCTTTTCTTATGGCAGCTGATAATCCATCTCAGAAGAAAACTTCTAAATGTGATGGCTTTATATCATTTTAGAGCCCACGGCTCTCACTCCAGAGCTCATTGTTGTTACTGAGACATATGAAGAACTGTAGAGACTCATGGGCTTTTGTTTTTGACTTTATGTTGTTTTATTTATGCACCTTTTTCAAAACAAATACATACAAACCGTGATCTGGCTGGAAGCTCTGAAGTAGAACTTAAGGCCAAACACTGCAGCAAAACTACAGTTTTCAGATTTGGGGCCAAACTGGTCTCTGTTGTTTTTGTTTCCAGGTGAAGGTTTATAATAAACAAATCTTAGTTTAATTATGCACTGAATCAATATTTGTCACTTTGGTGCAACAATATCTCCACTTCAGTCGCTCCCACAGACTTCACACTTTCCAGTCTTGGTAACAATATTCTGAAGATTTTTCAAATCTATCTAATCCCTAACCCAATTTATTGTGTTTTGAATGTGAAAAGGCTAAAGTTAAATTTGTTACAGATTTTTCCACTAAAAACAGCTTGTTTTAAAACTAAACAAGAAAAAGTCTTTGCTAATCTGTCACAAACTAAAACCATAGATTTAAACCTGATCCATTTTTCATCGCTGAAAATATAGGACAGAAAATGCCTTAAATTTATATGAAAACAAAAAATGACAGAAAACTTGCAACACATTTCCCTCATATTTATGTCAGGTCTACATTTAAAGGTTTCCCTGTCCTCCTGCAGTGTCTGGCCTTAAGCTCCAGACTTGATATTTCTGAACTAAACCTGTGACAGATTTATGTTCATTATGGAAGAACTCACAAATGTGCTGAGCATTCTGGAACATTCCCGTCCATCTCAGAGTGTTTTTTGTTGTTCAAATGAAGATGTGTTTATTGATTCTGAATCTACAACTGTTCATGAGACTGATTTGTCTCTAAAAGACTTTTACTTTTAAAGATATTCTTATGTGATGCTTTTATTTTGAAGGATTGAAGTTTGACTGAACTTTGAATTGAGAGTACCAGGACTAAACTCGGCTCAGTGCTTTTTTCCCCTCATATTTGACTCATAAAAACGACTAAAGCAAATATGACCATGATGTTTTACTGAAGTGAAGTTTAGAATAAGTCGCTTTCCAGATGTGCAGTAGTGTTGTAGTAGTAACAGTAATAGTAGCCTGGTCTTACCAGACCCTTGTACTCATTTTGTACAGAGGGTCTGGAACTTCACAATTGAGCTCCGTTTTCAGATGGGAGGGATGAACTCCTTTGAAACGATTGGATCTGTTTTCAAACTACAACCAACAAATCTGGTGCAAATGCGTAACAAGCCCCGCCTCCCCCGCTCGCTGATTGGTAGGTTGGAATTCAACCGATGAAACAGAGCCACTGAGATAGTAGTAGTAGTAGTAGTAGTAGTAGTAGTAGTAGTAGTAGTAGTAGTAGTAGTAGTAGTAGTAGTAGTAGTAGTAGTAGTAGTAGTAGTAGTAGTAGTAGTAGTAGTAGTAGTAGGCTTCTTGTTGAATTGCCTCACGGTGCAGATCAGGGCTGAGCACTGTTACAGTTTCTCAGAACTTTAACAAAACTTTTTGTAACAACAAAAAGTTTTGTCTAGAACCAGAAAACAGAACAATAATGTTTGTATATTTTCAAATGTACAATATCGAGTTCATCAACAAGAAATGTGAGAAAAATTAGGAATAATTTGGGGAAAGTTTGAAAAATTGTGTAAAAACAAAGTGGGAAAAATCAGAGACGAATCATACTCAGTTACATTTACTCAAGTACTAACTTTTTGAAGTAATTGTACTTCTTGTTTTATCATACAATACTTTTTACTTCTACTTGAGTAAAATGATAATGAAGTATCTGTTTCTTGAGTAAAAGTTCCTTTCTCCACTGTGAGTAAATATTTGATCAAATATAAACGGACGTAGTTCGTCTCATGCTCCTTATTCTTTAGGATTATTTAATATTTCTGCCATTTTCTTTGTAAATGTCACGATTTTATGTTTTCTCACAATTTATGGCGAAAATAAATCAGACTTTTTTTGCTCAGTTACTCACAGTACTCGAGTAATATTTGTACTTTTTTACTTGGAGTAAAATTATTTCAAAGGAACATTACTCTGACTTGAGTGAATATTTTCACGACTACCCCCTCTTATGGAGGACCGTGGCTGCCAAAACAATAAATATATAAATAAATATATAAATAAATGAATAAATAAAATAAAGATCAAATTTGCAAATAAATGAATGCATTTATTATAATAAGTACATTTATTTATTTATATATTATTTATGTAATTATTTATTTATGTATTTATATATATATTTATTTATTTATTTATTTTTTGTTTGTTTTTGTTTTGGCAGCCACGGTCCTCCATACCCTCTGACAAAAAAGGTTAATAAATACATTTGGTAAAAATCATTTGTTTTGAGTACTCGAGTAACATTTTCTACCCCTAACCTCTGGAAACAATTGGGGCAAAAATAAGAGAGAAATTGGAAAAAATAATAATAATAAAGGGAAAAAATAAATAAATTGGGTAAAAATCATTCGTTTGAGCTTAAACGACCAAGTCTTTTTTTATTCCAGTTGAACCTAGATGTTTTTTTCTGATACTAAACTGGTAATGTTTAATGGTGCTCGGCCCTTCTTTATGTAGTTTCATAGTCCTAATAATCTTACACCAGTGGTTCTGGCGCCCTCTGGAGGCCCTCAGAGGCACTACTGGCCTCAGAAGCTGGTTTACTTTGAGGAAATAGATTTTGAAATGAAATGTATTTATTTGTTTTAACTGCTGCTTTAAATCAATAGTTGGACAGTCATTGCTAGTTATTAGATTATATGTTATATTTTATTGTATTTTATTTTAATGTCAGAGCTAGAAGCTCCTTTCAATTCACAAAAGACTCTAAAGCCTGTCTATGGGTCACATTCATACAATCCATGTTGTAGACTTCGAGTGAAAACAATTAAATTATTTCAATATACAGGAAGTTAAAATAAATATTTGACACCACTTTTCTTTGTAAATTCACACCAACTCTTAAAGCGTGACGTCATTATCAGATTTACAAAGATGTGTGAGACGTGTGTTTCTGTTACTTTCTGTGTGTCTTTTTCCACACACATCCCCCTCATATGAGATGTGTGTGGTGTCACAAATGTTGTACGGTTTATGTATGAACTTCACTCTGACTGTTTAGATTTGTTTTTCCTCATTAGCATGTGTTATATTTACTTACGACTGCAGTGCAGAGTGCTGTTGCTTTTAGAACTGGAAACTGGATTTTGACTTTAACCTGTGTCTGAATAAAGAATCATGAGTGAAACGTGTTGTGGTTCTTTGTTAGTCCTGGTGGTTTTAATGGTTTAAGTCTCAGTCCAGGTTAAATGTTAGAGTGAACACTTTCCTAAAGTTCAGAGTCAGACGCTCCTCCTCCTCAGATGTGCAGAGCGAGTCTTCCTGTGTGAAGTGGCCCAAGTTAAAGTTCCTGTGAACAAACCACAGACACCAAACATCAACCAGGAAGTTACTTCACAACTGGTTGTACGCGGACACGAGCAGACGGAGGAGATTTAGAGGAGAACATGTTTCTCCAGACTCTGATCCTGGCTTTAGTCCTGGTCCTGGTCCAGGCTCAGACCGAGGTCTCCAGTCTTCAGGTCCAGTTGGGTGAGAATGTGACTCTGAACTGCTCTTTAAAGCCTGATGGGACTTTCTGGTTCATGAAGGTTCACAGTGGATTTCAGACCTGCATCAGTAGGAACGTTGGTAACTCTACAAATTTCTACACTGTGTCCGGTTCTGAGAAGTTTTTAGTTTCTGGGAGTAACTTAACGATCAAGAACATCAGTGAGAAGGACCTGAGGATCTACAGCTGTGCCAAGTTAACGACTTTTGAGAAACAATTTCGATTCCACCAGATGTTTGATGTCCGAGAGAGCTACAACCTGACCTCAGGTGAGTGACCTCCTCCTGCTGGTGAACCTCAGAGTGGTCTGTGGGTTTGACTCTCCACTCTACGTCAGCTTTGGTTTATATTTGCATAAGGGACTTCTTCTCTAACCCCTGGTTTAAACGGAAGTGCATGAGCTTCATGTCTTAGAAATAAAAGTGTGAAACTCCAGGCCCAGTTTAGACATTGCAAAAAGTAAATATCGAGACTATAGTTTAAACATCTCAAATTGAGCAAAATCCTTTACATTTCAGTCGTTTTCACGAGTTAAGGTGTAGTCGGGCGTTTGACACAGATTATTTCACTTGTTCCGACTCGATTCAATACATTCAGTTTTTATCTCAGGTTGATCTTCTTTGCCATTTGTCCCTTTGACAGTTTTTCTTTCTCATTTTGAGCGAGATTTTCCTCAGAAGCATCAGAAATGTCCTCAAACAAAGCAAAGTATAAAAGTCTGAGTGAAAACGGCTCAAAACCAGATGAATATTCTGTAAGTGATTTAAACCCAGGCTCAGGCCCCGGTACCGTCACATTTACACTTTAACGACACTTGGTTCATGATTTCGATACAAACACTAACATATTTATCGTCTAGAACCAGAAAACAAAACAAAGATGTGAAAATATTCCAGAAAAGATCTTTTCTTTTCAATGTGTATCATTTATTTGAGCTGAAACAAAGTCTCTTCCTCTGATCCTGTCCCTGGACCGACGGCATCAGGACTTGGATCTAAAGAGAGATTTGTTTAATACTTTTATGTTTCCAATACCGGTTGAACCTAAACTCTTTCTAATGGAACTCAAAGGGACAGGGTTTTTCTAAAGTGTTTCTTAATGTGGAAGTGTAAAATCATCATGTCCTTTTGCAGTGAATTCTACTCCGAACCAGAAGAAAGCCAAAAACCAGGACGAGGCCCAAACCCAGGACCGGACCCGGGACGTCCTGCTTTACGCCTCTGTGGGTCTGAACGCGCTCTTCATCATCATCACCGGTAGCACTTACAGAGATACAATCATGAACGTCACATACTTCTAATTTTAAACATTGTGACACTTTGACCTCTGCTTAAAGTCATGTTTTCTGCAAACTGTAGACTTCCTGTTTATTTTACTGATAAACCCACGAGTCACAAATCTGCAATTTTATAATAAATACAGCACTTCACCGTTTACAAGGTTTACAAACAACACTTTGATTTTTGGCAGGTTTTTCTTTCTACTCGAGACTTTAATATTGAAACGTTCAGAATGCCAGGACTGAGTTTTATCTTTAAATCAGTTTCTTGTGTTTTGTAAAAGTCGTTTGTGTTTCAGTTCTGCTTCTGTGTCTGAGGAGAAGAAGACCTGCTCCAGACTCTGATGGACCTGGAGCTGCTCAGGAGCTCACAGACTTCCCTCAGGTACAAACTCCTCAGTGTGCTGCTCAAAGGCACCAGGGCAGAGGCTTTAAAACCTCTGGATCAAAGAGAGTAACATCATCTACAAAATCACTAACCGCGGTAGCACAGCGGTTAGCGCTCGTGCTTCACAACTAGAAGGTCCCAGGTTCAATTCCCACCAAGGCCGGGGCCTTTCTGTGTGGAGTTTGCATGTTCTCCCCGTGTCTGCGTAGGTTTCCTCCGGGTACTCCGGTTTCCCCTACCACTAAAAAACATGTACAATAGGCCAGGATGAATGAGAGTGTGTTTGAGAGTGCACATGGGGACGACGGATGGAAATTAGCCCAAGGCTACAATCCGGTGTGGCTTGTTCATTAACTTGCACTGTCCCTACCAAATAAACCAATAATAATAATAATAATAATAAAAATCACACCGACATCACTATCATTATCAAGTCCCACAAATATAAATCTATTTATTTTCATCAGTTTCCTCCAGCTTTAACTCCTGGCTCTGAACAAAAACACCTCTATGATATAGAAGTGTTTTTTCAACAGCCTCCTCTGTCCCGGTGCATTCTGGGAAACTGAGTCATTCATGACGTCACAGTTATTTTTAAAATTCACTAGAAAAAAGAAGCTCTTTCATCATTTCACAAGTTTCTGCAAAAACAAAGAAACTTCCTGTTAAAGTTCAGACTTTAGCTTCATCTCAGGATTAGAACAGATTATTTATTTACTCGTTCACTCACTCGAGTCTGATATTTGTTTGTGAAAGTTTATAAAGTGACTGAAAACACAGAGGTATTATCTGTGGTTAAATCTGACGGAAAGAGCCGCTTCATAAACACCGCTTCGTTTCCTGTTTCAAAACCACAGACGAGTTTCAGAGGAACATCTTTAACGGCTCGAAGAAAAGTATTAGATATAATATAAGTCCACAGAATAAGGGACAAAAGCTGTTGTTACTTTAACATTTACCCACAAGTATTATTTATTTGATTAGTTTCAAAATACTTGTTTAAAGTTAAAATGAAGAAACTTCCTCCCAGTTTCCTTGTGATACTTCTCAGAATATACGTCCCTAACTTCATGTTAAGTATATAAGTATATAAGTTTATAAGTATATAAGTATATGCAGTGTTGGGAGAGTGACTTTAAAATGGTAATATTCTATATTAGTTACAGCTTTAAACATGTATATTTTAATATACTGTATATAATGTATATATAGTACAAGCAATTATTATCAATACATTTTGATTTACAAAAAAACCTAATGAAGCTTTTTGTTTAGTTACACCAGTCATTTATAAAACATGCTCATGTGCCTCTGAGTCGCTTCTTAAAGCTTTAACCATTATTGTTCTTTAATATCTTTAATATCTTTAATATCTTTAATATCTTTAATATCTTTAATATCTTTAATATCTGGAGGTAAATGATTCCATTCCTTCATGGTTGGAAACACTCAGACTAACCTGGAGTGAAACACCTCTGAGTCTCGCTGAGTAATGATGTGTATTTCTACTAAAAGACTTTTAATAAAACATTTTCCTTTTCTTTCCTCTTTCTGACTTTAACTTCAGGCGTTTGATCTGAGTCACTGGATTTGATTTGATTTAGCGACGACTCCAGTTCAGTCATAATGACTCATATATTCACATTTATTATGTAATACGTTATATTCCTCAGTTACTGGAAAAAGTCATATATTTCTGTAACTCGTTACTTTTGTAAAACATTACAAGGTATAATAATAATAATAATAATAATAATAATATACTTGTACTGACGTTTATACTTCAGTGTCTATTGAACAGCTCTTTAATTCTGTTTTTAGGGCGATGTGTCAAAGGTGGTTAGCCTGACATCACCCGGCTTATGTAAAAGGTTCTAGAGTTTATTTGCAGTGAATGAACATAAAGTCAGAGTATTAATATAATATTAGTAATAATAATGCAGTGCTTTTATATAACTCTTTACATTTGTATTATTCATTCACTCCATACTCCGCTGCCCTGGGGCAGACTGATGGAGGCGAGGCTGTCAGTCTGTGCCATCGGCCCCTCCCACCACATTCACTCAGGCTTCTGCTGTTTCCCCTTAACCTCCAGCTTTACCCAAATCTAAAGCTTCCTGACCAGCAACAGTGTAACGCCTCATTTGAAAGCTAAGGCCTACAGAACTGATCCTTTTCTGATCAGGGAAATGTGACGGCAACAACACGAGGATGAGTTTTGAAGGTCTTAGCTTTCAAATGAGGCGTCACTCTGGCCTATAGGCTGAGACCTTTTAGATTTGGGTAAAGCTGAACTGGAGAAAATACACTTAGTTAGAGGTTACACACTGAGCCGCCACCAGGGGCAGTAAAACACACCAGGATTAAGTGAGTTTTTGTTTAAAGTATGCTCCATCCGAAACCACTAAATTGGTAAGAGGTCTTACGCCAAACCGGATGTGCGTCAGCGTCCACCATGATAAGATGCGTCCGAATTGGTCTGCCAGTTAGGAAGGAGTTAGGGGAAGTGGCCTGTTTGCTAACTATCATAGCCACTTTAGCATAGGGACCTCTGATGCTAACTATCATAGCCACTTTAGCATAGGGACCTCTGATGCTAACTTACTGGCGATTAGGAGCTATGTGCCATCCCATAAGCCACTGCGGCAATCTCCCCACCCCCCTCGCCCCCACCCTCGAGTGATTCATGCGCAACCACTGTTGATTGACAGGTGCACATTTGATTAAAAATAAAAATAAAAAATAAGATTCTGCACAAGCCAAACTTTATAAAAGTGACAAAATACATGTTAGAGTCACCACAGCTCAGTCACATGGTTTTAAAGAGCCTTCTCAGTAAGTAAGTAGTTTGTGCTTTTGTTTTCATTTAGTAGAAACTTAAGCCACATGGTTAATTTGCATACTGTAGCTTTATGAAACAGCTGTTGAGATAAAATAAAGGGAAATGTGAAGGATCATTTGGATGTTTCTCTTTTTTTTCCCACCTTAAATGTCTTTATTTGGACACTATGTTGTTGTTGGACAATATACAGTAGGTGGCGGTATGCACTTTTGTTTGGCCTGCACTGAACTTTAAAGAAGACAACAACAGCTGTTGGTGATGTCACTTCCCCTTCCCCTGGGTAAGGACGGTCGAATTGGGCAAATGCTGCTGAAGCAGAAGTTCACTAACTGCATAGAGATCTAACAGTTGACCCCATGAAAGGTTAAGGATTAGTAGCTAGTGTTAGTACTTAGTGGCTACAATGTAATGGTTTCGGATGCAGCCTCAGTTTCTTGTGTTTTTTATTTCAGTACGAGGAGATCCCGCCCAGACCCGCCCACAGACCCAGCCCGGCCTATAGCCCCTCCCCCAGCCCCTCCCCCAGACCCTCCCCCAGACCCGCCCACAGGCCCCAGCCCGGTCCAGACGTCTGTATCTACTCCATGGCTCAGCATCCTAACAGACTGTGACTCAGGGGTTAGGCTGCAGCACATGTGCAGCTCTTTGAATGTTTGTATTTATGAAGTGAATGTTTACAAATAAATAAATAAGACACGCTTTGGTTTGTCCTGGTTTAATGATGATAATAATTATATAATGTGAGTCATTACCGCAGCTACACCTGGTTTTCCTCAGAGGTTACGACAACCTGTGGTCTTCCTCAG
The DNA here is from genome assembly GCA_007210695.1 of Neogobius melanostomus. Lineage (NCBI taxonomy): Eukaryota > Metazoa > Chordata > Actinopteri > Gobiiformes > Gobiidae > Neogobius > Neogobius melanostomus. Next base: position 481,673 of record VHKM01000358.1, read on the forward strand.
TGACCACCTCTGAGGAAGACCACAGTGGTCTTCCTCAGAGGTGGTCACGTGCAGGAAGTGAGGAAGACCACAGTGACCACAGGTACGAAACTAACACAAAGGTCTGGCTTTAAGGAAAACATATATATATATACACTATACAGTATACAGTATATATATATATATATATATATATATATATATATATATATATATATATATATATGATCTCACTGAGGAGTTTCTTTCTGAGGGAAACAGGAGGATTTATCTGAAGTTAATGCAGTTTTAGAAAGAAACGTCCAGATGTTTCCCCTGATGTTTATTCACAAACACAGACACATTCTGAATATCGTCTCCACTTTCGATTTAAAGTTTTTGTTTTGTAACCGAGGTGCTAAGGCTCCCCTTTAATTTTAGCAACAGGTTAGTCTGGATGAACAAGGCATAGACAGGAATAGTAAAAAAAAAGATACATTTTTATTTATATTTAGCAATTATTTAAAAGCAGACCGGCACGGTCCAGAGCTTACATAGAGTTGGACAAAGTAATTGAACTCCTAACCTGACCCCCCTCGTAGGCTACTAGTACACATCAATGCGCCATTGGGTTCCTTTAGAACATCAGCCTAAATTTGGTTTAAGCTAATTAAGCAATTCTGATACCCCAAGACAAGCCTAATGTGTTTCCAAAATAAACCAAATGTTGCAGGGATAAAGGCAAGAGAGCAAAACAATTGAGAGCATAACAGCTAGCAGTGGTCAACTTGGAGTCTCTACAGGCGATCAACGCCCCTGGAACACAAACGCCAACAATGGGCGAGGGCAGCAGCTCGCAGTCCACAGCATTGCAGCCCGTAATAACTAACTAACTAACTAACTAACTAACTAATCCCCGTAATCAGCAAGCGGAACTAGGACCGCGGCATGGTGCGTTCACAGGCACACTAGTGTGGGATTTTAGAGGAATTTCCCAAACGCGCTTTTAGCGACCCGGTTACAGTTTCATGTGAATCGGCCTCAGTATATGAACTAAAAACTAGTGACGGGCAGAAGATTCCTCACAGTCTGTGTTGATCTGCTTATATCGCCATCTGGTGGTGAAAAAGCATTACAGCAGTGAGTCTGAAGAAGCTCAACACTGAGTTTATTTATTCTCCTTCAGAAATATGAAGCACATCTTCAGGATTGAGCTTTAACTGTTGATTTAGAAAAGAGGAAACTGGATCATGAGAATAAAAACAAATGAATGAGAAGCTTCAGTGAAAATGATCTGAGTTAATAAAGGACAGAGTTTATGACAATAACACGGTTTAGACAAAATGTTTCCTTTTATTCACCAAACAAATAAACCATCATAAACCCAGTAGTGGAAGCAGTACTTCAAATACAGGACCAAAAATGTACTTATGTAAAAGTATCTGATAAAATGTTAATGATAAAAAGTATCAACAACTTCATAAGTAAAAAGTAAGAAGTACTTAAAAAAGTATTTAATCCACTTTATTTATAAAGTGATAATATTTCCCCATTTCGCAAATTGGTCCATAATAGGCCGCTGTCAGTGGCCTAAAAGAGGCCTAGAAAGACGGTTTCGTTCCACCAATTGGGGCACTACATACTTTTTTAATTTTTAACATCAGAATTATATAAAGATTCCTTAGGAAAAAGTTCTCCACGCACAATCCTGCAGTTTTTGAGAAATGTGAATGTGAAATGGGAACTATTTTCTTCTGGCGCGTATGATTTTAGGGTCACCTGATCTAGTTCTGACCAATCAGCGCATCGCGTTGGCACAAGAACCAGGAAGTAACCAAGAAGTAAACAACGCTGCCTAGCGCAGCTGTTGGCAGCTATCGTAATGAAAATCCTACTTTCTGAAGGCAAACTTTAGATTTCTGCAGCGAGAACAACTCGAGCAGCGTGGCCAACATTCAAGAAGATCCAAACGAGTGGATATCGCCCATAGACCTGTTATAATCCCTGGACAGCGAGTACAATGAACTGGAAACTTCCCACAAAGATATCGACAGATCTTTGCCAGGCAAAGACTCCTAAAAACGGCCGCCAGGTGGCTGTCCTACTCGTGAGTACATTCTTATTTATTGTGTCGCCTAATGTCAATACAAATAATGATAAAGCTCAGTACACACGTGTTGTGCCTTAAGTGTTATTGTGTCATGTTGCACGTTTGACCCGAAGAAAATTCGTAGTTTGTTCTGATTCTGGGGTCGTTCCCCATTTGTCTGATTTGCTTTAGGAATGATTATATCAAACTAACTTTACCAGTTAGCCACAGCAACAATGGGTTTAAGCATGAAGACATATGTATCAAAAGTTATCAAATGTTATTGCTGTAATAAAGCACAAACCAATCGAAAAAGTAAATGTAAGAGTGCCACTGGTGAACAGCTGTTGTTTTGACAGTCTGTGGTTTATATTTTATTATTGGTGGAATAAGTATCTTTGGTGTGAGTTGATCACTGGTCCTTTCAGTCTCTTATTCCACTCAAAAGTCCAAGATTCATAAAATGGAGAATATCAGTACAGTTACTTTTACATGATACATAAGGCTGTAGTTTATTTTCTGTTTGCTTATTTCATTTTCCAGGACAACTACATGATGAAAAGATGATGTTGCGGTGGAGGCCTGGTGCTGTAAAGCACAGACTTGCTTCATTTAAAGACTCAACATGAAAGAGTGAGGTATGTATTCATGAAAAATTCAGAATGAATCCTCCAGGGCTCGGAACAACTGGATTCACATTGCAAAATGCTAAACCTTTGCAAACTGCTATCCAACACTTATCTAGAGGCCTTTTTATAGCAATATTCGAAGACTATCTGACTGAAAATGCTGATAAATATATTAATCTAAGCTCTGAATTATCAGTGTCTGTCCTTTTGGCTCCTAAGATATTGCTTTGATTCTTGACTGTGTACTTTCCGTTAAAAACTTTAAATGTGTTATGTCTGTATTTTTACAGTGGGAGAACCTGCCATCTGTGGCCACATACAAGATCTTATGTGATTGTCTAGAGGATTTTGGACAACAGAAGAATGATTCTGATGAGCACTCTTCTAAGATCATCAATAAAACTGCAGTCGTCAGAGGCCTCAGATTACAGGTTAATGTATTTTTCTGTTTATCACCGTCTTATAATCAAGTCATGCATTTAGATGTACATAGATTTATTAAATTGGCCTAAATGAATATCAGACTAGTAAGATTATTTATTTTTTTCATCAAAACTTGGGCCTGGAAAAAAATGTTGTCTGTGGCATCTGACTCTTTCCGAAACCGCCTCTTTCTTTTTGCTTCACACTTCCTCTAATTCCTCATTGAAGGCTCCTAAATTTGACTCTTCTAAATAAACATGGAACTGAAATAGTTTGGTGCGTGTTGCTCATGGGCCTGCTCCAGTGTAACACACACCTGTGAGTCTGCATTGATGCTTATAAGCCACTTCTCCTCCTCCTCTGTTTAGGACAGACCTTTCCTTCGAGGGAACACGCATTTTGAGTGCGTAGGAAAAGGGAGGATGCGGTTTCAGTTCCACAATCATCCATTATCATCCCAGATACTAGACTTTATTTTTTAACTAATAATCTACTCATATGGGACCCAAAACTGAACATACAATGTAATTAAAAATAAAGTTTAAAAAAAACTAATTGGAATATGAAGTATTTACCACCAACATACAATGAACTAGTTAAAGTAAATTAAACGTAACGGTACTTTTTCATTTCAGGTCTGACCGGCTGACGTCAAGGATTCAAGCTGCTTTTCCTCTGATCATCGTCTAATCTGAGAAATAATAGTGAACTTGTGTTGCTGAAACACTTTGAACAAGGACTGTAGTTCAGGAGTTTCACTCTACATCAGAAAGAGTCTTTACAGGACTCTAACTATAAGAACTTCCAGCCTCCTTGCCTGGACAGAGGGTGCGTTAGAACAGTGGTTCCCAACCTGGGGGGGCGGGCTTTCCCACCGGGGGCTCCTGGGACGGCAGGGCCAGAGCTTTGTCAGGTCATAAATTTGCACAAATTAAATGGTTAAAAATCACAACGGCGAACAGAGTACAGGTGCTTAAAACAATCCAATTTCAAAAAAAGTGTTATCGGTAAATATTTTCATGTTTTGATGTTTTTGGATAATTGGACTGAGACTACAGCATGCACAGGATGGGCTTCAAGATAAAAGGTTGGGAACCACTGCATTAGAAGGTCATTTAATGAATTACAAGATCTAACAGGCAAGACTGGTCAAGCTTTCGTCCATATGTCAAGATACACTTGATCTGCTTCTGCTGGTTACAAACCCCCAAATCACAAAAAATAAAAGAATGTTTGAAACTTATCTGGAGCAATTTATTTATGTTCATAAAATCTAATCTGAAAATGTTATATGTGGAAATGGTAGGTCCCATAGTGTGCTTGTTTCAGTAGGACGCATATTTCAAAAAAGGCATTATTTCAAAAGTTATTTCTTAAAACTAGCTACTCTTGTTGGTTGCTTTGAAGAAGTGGTTGTTGTTGTTGCAGGGGTAACTCTCAAGCTGTACTTGGAACGCAGCCTCTTTGGCTAAACAGTTTTCATTTCTTTCTTTATTTAATATGGACATAGCAATTACATTGCATTACATTACATATGCATTACAAAAAAAAAAAGCATTACAGCAGTGAGTCTGAAGAAGCTCAACACTGAGTTTATTTATTCTCCTTCAGAAATATGAAGCACATCTTCAGGATTAAGCTTTAACTGTTGATTTAGAAAAGAGGAAACTGGATCATGAGAATAAAAACAAATGAATGAGAAGCTTCAGTGAAAATGATCTGAGTTAATAAAGGACAGAGTTTATGACAATAACACGGTTTAGACAAAATGTTTCCTTTTATTCACCAAACAAATAAACCATCATAAACCCAGTAGTGGAAGCAGTACTTCAAATACAGGACCAAAAATGTACTTATGTAAAAGTATCTGATAAAATGTTAATGATAAAAAGTATCAACAACTTCATAAGTAAAAAGTAAAAGTATTTAATCCAGTTTATTTATAAAGTGATAATATTTCCCCATTTCGCAAATTGGTCCATAAGTGTTTTAGTTTATTTTTGTAACAATTGTACAGTTTATGCTTTTACGTTGAAGGAGCTCAGAGAAAGTGCCGTAAAGCGGAAGTAACTGTGGTAAAGCAGAACGCGATGGGCAGAGAAAGGTGAACCCTGTAAAAAGAGTAATACAGTTACAATTACAATAATATAAATATGGCAAAATCAGAGAACAGTATAAGATATGTAGAGCTTTGATGTTTAAAATGTGCTTTGCTTTTGCTATTACTGAAATGCTTCTAGAAATGTTAGTAGATATATATTTAATATGAGCTTTCCAAGTAATTCTGTCATCTATAATAACACCAAGGAATTTGATTTCATGCACTCGCTCTATGACAACACCCTCTATCTGAATTGCTTCCTGAGCATTGGAATTACAGTTGCCAAATATCATCATTTTGCTTTTACTCAGATTTAAGGATAATTTATTTTGTTTGAACCACTTATTGACACTTTTGAGTTCCAAGTTAACAATCCGACACAGTTGCTGTAAGTCGTCACCTGATGCAAAAATATTTGTATCGTCAGCAAACAAGATAAATTTAAGTACTTGAGACGTTTTACAAATGTCTTTCATATTAAACAATTTTGGGCCCAGAATGGAACCTTGAGGTAAACCACACACAATTTGTCGACAACTCGACTGATAATCACCTATTTTCACACATTGTTTTCTATTTTTTAAATAACTGGTAACCCACTGTAGAGCTACCCCCCTAATCCCATAATGTTCTAGTTTATTAATTAGTATATCATAGTTTATTGTATCAAACGCTTTACTCAGGTCAATAAATAACCCTATGGCATATTTCTTGTTATCTACAGCATTAGTTATTTCTTCAATTATATCAAAGAGCGCGTGTGAGGTTGAGTGATTATTCCTAAAACCAAACTGATTGTCCGAGAGTAAATTACACCTTTCAATAAAGCTGTCAAGTCTAGAGTTATAAACCTTCTCTAAGATTTTTGAGAATTGCGGTAAAAGGGAAACAGGCCTGTAGTTTGTGAAGAGATGTTTATCTCCTGCCTTGAACAGAGGAATCACTTTTGCTACTTTCATACTTTCAGGAAATTGTCCAGTTTGCAGCGACAGGTTACAGATGTATGTTAACGGCTTAGAGATACTTTCAATAACAGTTTTTAAAGTTTTCATATCCATGTCATAATAATCTGTCGAGGTTTTATTTTTACACCCTTTAACAATGTCCAGTATTTCCTTTTCCTCCACAGGTTTGAGGAACATGGACAGAGGATTTGTGTCTATCAGTTCACAATTATAGTTCTCAAGGTTACTCTACTTCATTCATATTATTTAAAGTGTTATCCTCATCTTTGAAATATTTTGGATAATTAATCGCTCTTGGTTTATTTCTAATTATACTATTTAAAATATTCCATAAACCTTTAATATTATTTTTATTGCTATCTAACAACTTATTATAATAATCCTGTTTACATTTCCTAATGATACCTGTCAGTTTATTTTTATATTTCTTATATTTATCCTCAGCTTCTTTGTTCGGTTATTTATAAAGTTTTTGTAAAGATTATTTTTTTTCTTGCATGTGTTTAGTAAACCCTTAGACATCCATGGGTTTACTTTAGTTAAAGCGCTGTTTGATTTCAAAGGTTTAATGTGAAGTAAAAGGGCCATGATAATGATTTCATGGCACAGATATAAAGTTTAAAAGACATGGTTCAAATGTTTAATAAATATTCATGGATTTACTGTCGTGGTTCGGTTTTAGTTTCCCCTGGGTTGTGTCTTTTGTTCTTTGTTTATTTTGACATGTCTGTTCTGCCTGTGTGGTTTCCCTTGTGTTGATTACCTGCCCCGCCCTGATGTGTCTCACCTGTGCCCCGCCCTGATGTGTCTCACCTGTGCCCCGCCCTGATGTGTCTCACCTGTGCCCCGCCCTGATGTGTCTCACCTGTGCCCCGCCCTGATGTGTCTCACCTGTGCCCCGCCCTAATGTGTCTCACCTGTGCCCCGCCCTGATGTGTCTCACCTGTGCCCCGCCCTGATGTGTCTCACCTGTGCCCCGCCCTGATGTGTCTCACCTGTGCCCCGCCCTGATGTGTCTCACCTGTGCCCCGCCCTGATGTGTCTCACCTGTGCCCCGCCCTGATGTGTCTCACCTGTGCCCCGCCCTGATGTGTCTCACCTGTGCCCCGCCCTGATGTGTCTCACCTGTGCCCCGCCCTGATGTGTCTCACCTGTGCCCCGCCCTGATGTGTCTCACCTGTGCCCCGGCCTGATGTGTCTCACCTGTGCCCCGCCCTGATGTGTTTCACCTGTGCCCCGCCCTGATGTGTTTCACCTGTGCCCCGCCCTGATGTGTTTCACCTGTGCCCCGTTTCCTTGTGTATTTATACCCCTGTGTTCTCCGTTGTCGTTGTGTATCCTGTGTGTTTTCTGTTCGTCCCTGAGCCTTCTGTCTCTCTGTAAGTTTGTTCTGGTGTTTTGTGGTTTTGCAGTTCTTGGATTTCCCATTAAATGTAAGTTGAACTCAGTTTGGGCTGTTCTGCGTTTGGGTCTTTTCCACCTCCCGTCCTAACAGAAAGCACCGACCAGCGCCAGACCCAGCAGCCCATGGTTACTCTGTATGGACTTTTGGCTGGGTGGTTTGTCCCCTGGGGGGCAGGGAAGGAGACGTGGGGCTCGTAGGAGGCGGCCAAGAGGGTTTTCCTTCCAGCCTGTTACCCCCCATGTCCCTTGCCACGAAGTCCTGCACCGGTCGTGGAGCCACCGCCGGACAACGTTTCCCGTCCAGGGAGGGCTCCTCTTGTCCCGGAGCCACCGCCGAACCGAGACATTCCGCTGGAGTGGTCCCCGTTTGTTCCCGTTCTGCCGCCGGTATCTGCCCCTCGCCGGAGCCCCGCCCAGCCGCCGCCTGTCCCTGCCCCTCGCCGGAGCCCCGCCCAGCCGCCGCCTGTTCCTGCTCCACGGCGATCCAGGGAATGCCCGCCTCCGTTGGAGCCCCTGGATCTTCCTTCACCTCCGGAGCCCCCGGACCTGCTGCCTCCGGAACTTCCTTTGCCCACATGGGGCCCCGACCTGCCAGAGTCCTGGTTTAGTCCTGGTTTAGTCCTGGTTTAGTCCTGGTTTAGTCCTCCTTTAGTCCTGGTTTAGTCCTCCTTTAGTCCTGGGTTTAGTCCTCCTTTAGTCCTGTCCCTTTAGTCCTCCTTTAGTCCTGGTTTAGTCCTCCTTTAGTCCTCCTTTAGTCCTGGTTTAGTCCTCCTTTAGTCCTCCTTTAGTCCTCCTTTAGTCCTGGTTTAGTCCTCCTTTAGTCCTGATGACGTCACAGATGTTTGTGTTGAAGGAGCTGCTGCTCAGAGTCATGAGACTCAGTCATGAGGATCTGCCCCGACCAGGACCGGACTAAACCAGGACTACACTGGAGCTAAACCAGGACTACACTGGAGCTAAACCAGGACTACACTGGGCTAAACCAGGACTACACTGGAGCTAAACCAGGACTACACTGGAGCTAAACCAGGACTACACTGGAGCTAAACCAGGACTACACTGGGCTAAACCAGGACTACACTGGGCTAAACCAGGACTACACTGGGGCTAAACCAGGACTACACTGGGCTAAACCAGGACTACACTGGGGCTAAACCAGGACTACACTGGGGCTAAACCAGGACTACACTGGGCTAAACCAGGACTACACTGGGGCTAAACCAGGACTACACTGGAGCTAAACCAGGACTACACTGGGCTAAACCAGGACTACACTGGAGCTAAACCAGGACTACACTGGGCTAAACCAGGACTACACTGGGTCTAAACCAGGACTACACTGGGGCTAAACCAGGACTACACTGGGGCTAAACAGGACTACACTGGGGCTAAACCAGGACTACACTGGGGCTAAACCAGGACTACACTGGGGCTAAACCAGGACTACACTGGGGCTAAACCAGGACTACACTGGAGCTAAACCAGGACTACACTGGAGCTAAACCAGGACTACACTGGAGCTAAACCAGGACTACACTGGGGCTAAAACCCACAGGACTACACTGGAGCTAAAACCAGGACTACACTGGAGCTAAACCAGGACTACACTGGGGCTAAACCAGGACTACACTGGGGCTAAACCAGGACTACACTGGGCTAAACCAGGACTACACTGGGAGCTAAACCAGGACTACACTGGGGCTAAACCAGGACTACACTGGGCTAAACCAGGACTACACTGGGCTAAACCAGGACTACACTGGGCTAAACCAGGACTACACTGGGCTAAACAGGACTACACTGGCTAAACCAGGACTACACTGGGCTAAACCAGGACTACACTGGGCTAACCAGGACTACACTGGGGCTAAACCAGGACTACACTGGGGCTAAACCAGGACTACACTGGGCTAAACCAGGACTACACTGGGCTAAACCAGGACTACACTGGGGCTAAACCAGGACTACACTGGCTAAACCAGATACACTGGCTAAACCAGGACTACACTGGGCTAAACCAGGACTACACTGGGCTAAACCAGGACACATTAAACAGGACTACACTGGAGCTAAACCAGGACTACACTGGAGCTAAACCAGGACTACACTGGAGCTAAACCACAGGACTACACTGGAGCTAAACCAGGATACACTGGAGCTAACCAGGACTACACTGGAGCTAAACCAGGACTAGAGTCTTGGAGCGGTCTGGTCTGGATCTGGGTCTGGGTCTGGTTAAAGTGAAGGAGATGGAGAAGTGTTTTTCTGTTTTCTGAGTAAAAGTTCAGTTAAAGCTGAGGAAGAGGAAGACGATGAAGAGGAGAAGCTCCCGGACTCTGCTGAGGTCAGTGCAGCTGCAGACGATTAAATCAGGCTCAAAACAGCAGCTCCACAAACTCCATCAGGGATAAAGAGTCCCATCAGGGATAAAGAGTCCCATCAGGGATAAAGAGTCCATCAGGGATAAAGAGTCCCATCAGGAATAAAGAGTCCCATCAGGGATAAAGAGTCCCATCAGGGATAAAGAGTCCCATCTTAAAGTCCTCAGTGTCTCATATTCAGGACGTTTGAATCACTGCTGGAAACTTTAAACTTTAGGTTTTATCAGAACAATCCGAGTATCGTCTTTCGATCTTTTGATCTGAGTCCTGATGCCGTTGGTTCAGGGAGATTAAAGGCGAGACTTTGTTTCAGCCCAAATAAAGGAAACACATTTAAAAGTGATAGAATAAAGAATAAAATACTTTGGTTTAAAAAAGAATCATTAAAAGTCCCAGAGCTCGGCCCAATAGTTTCTGCCGATTTTAAACATTTCTCCAAAATGGTAAAAGTCATCTTTAAAAACCCATACGTCTCTTTAACGACTGAATTAATTTCCAATTATAGAAAAAAATATATCAGTGTTTTTGCTTTAAGCTGATGCTAAATGAAGTGGAGATGATGTATCTGTAGCACATAGTACAGATATAGTTTTAGGTATGTCACTGCTGCTGCTTTCATCACCTAATGTAGGAAAAGTGCAGATGATTTATCTACATAACAGAGACACGTCACCATTTTTATTACTAATTATATTTTACTCCCTTTTCTGAGGTTTTATTATTCATTGTACATAAGAAACCTCCATTTACCATTACTGTACTTATTTGCAAATTATATTATAATTGCACATTATTTTCAGACGGTGGAACTCTTGTTTGTGCTTCAATAGCTCCACCTTGTGGTTGCTTTGCATAAACATGAACGGTTTCATTTTGTTCTGTGTGAAATAAGGGATAATCTTTTTATATAGCCTTGTATGTTGTTACAATGATTATAGCAATTCACTAGAATGGCATGTTCTAAAAACGTTTTCGCACTGTAATACATCTAATACTACTAAAATGCAGTCACTGTGGCCACCAGATGGAGCTATTGCAGTTTTCCATTATGGCCTGACGTTACTAATCCGCGACGTACATAAATCATCAAATAATTAAAACAAAATCCATCACATGAAGTTCATTCCAATAAATAATCTAAAGATGGAAACGATGAGCAGCTACATCATTTTATTTTAGCACAACTCGATTTACATTTGAAGATTTCATCAAAGATAGATTTTAGAAATGCTTTTTCCGCTAAGTAGCTACCATGACCCGGATGTGGTTCCTTCTCTAACCGGTCCTACTAGAAACTAGTGCTTGCAAAAGGTTCCTAGGTACGGCGTGGATGTGCAAACAAGCATCAAGGAAAACATGCATTATTTTAGCCACAGGCTAAAAGAAAAGGTTTGGCACTAATTATCCTCACCTGGCGATAAGGGGTTAAAAGTCATCTTTAAAAACCCCATACGTCTCATTAAAGTCATCTTTAAATAACCCATACGTCTCATTAAAGTCATCTTTAAATAACCCATACGTCTCATTAAAGTCATCTTTAAATAACCCATACGTCTCATTAAAGTCATCTTTAAATAACCCATACGTCTCATTAAAGTCATCTTTAAAAACCCATACGTCTCATTAAAGTCATCTTTAAATAACCCATACGTCTCATTAAAGTCATCTTTAAATAACCCATACGTCTCATAAAGTCATCTTAAATAACCATACGTCTCATTAAAGTCATCTTTAAATAACCCATACGTCTCATTAAAGTCATCTTTAAATAACCCATCCGTCTCTGTCCCTCAGTCCGGTCCGGATCCGAGCTGGTTCCACAGTTTGCAGCTCAGGACGTCCCGGAGACGAGAGCGCAGCAACAGCGACCCCTACAGGAGCCCCGCGGAGGAGCAGCTCTTCACATGGGTACGTCAGATGCCCTTCCTCCTGTTCCTCAGGAAGAACAGTTTTAAAGCTTAAACACAGGGGGCGCTCTTCAGGCCGTGGTCTGTCTTTGTCTGAGCTGTTTTCACTCAGATGCCCTTCCTCTGGTTTCAGAGGCCGGGCTTTAAGTTCGGGACGTCCCACTCCTACCTGAGTCTGGAGAAGCTGGGAGAAGGTGCCTACGCCCAGGTCTACAAGGGCATCAGCAGGTCTGACTGTGTTACCAGTATATCCAGATTAACCAGGGCATCAGCAGGTCTGACTGTGTTACCAGTATATTCCAGGATTAACCAGGGCATCAGCAGGTCTGACTGTGTTACCAGTATATTCCAGGATTAACCAGAGCAAGGTCGAGTGCAGATACAGGATTCAGGCATGCAGGTCTGACTGTTTACCAGTATATTCCAGGATTAACCAGGGCATCAGCAGGTCTGACTGTTTCCAGTTTTCCAGGATTACAAATCACAGGTCTGACTGTGTTACCAGTTATTCCAGGATTAACCAGGCATCAGCAGTCTGACTGTTTACCAGTATATTCCAGGATAACCAGGCTCAGCAGGTCTGACTGTGTTACCAGTATATTCCAGGATTAACCAGAGCATCAGCAGGTCTGACTGTGTTACCAGTTATTCCAGGATTAACCAGAGCATCAGCAGGTCTGACTGTGTTACCAGTATATTCCAGGATTAACCAGGGCATCAGCAGGTCTGACTGTGTTACCAGTGTATTCCAGGATTAACCAGAGCATCAGCAGGTCTGACTGTGTTACCAGTGTATTCCAGGATTAACCAGAGCATCAGCAGGTCTGACTGTGTTACCAGTATATTCCAGGATTAACCAGAGCATCAGCAGGTCTGACTGTGTTACCAGTGTATTCCAGGATTAACCAGAGCATCAGCAGGTCTGACTGTGTTACCAGTATATTCCAGGATTAACCAGAGCATCAGCAGGTCTGACTGTGTTACCAGTATATTCCAGGATTAACCAGGGCATCAGCAGGTCTGACTGTGTTACCAGTGTATTCCAGGATTAACCAGGGCATCAGCAGGTCTGACTGTGTTACCAGTATATTCCAGGATTAACCAGAGCATCAGCAGGTCTGACTGTGTTACCAGTATATTCCAGGATTAACCAGAGCATCAGCAGGTCTGACTGTGTTACCAGTATATTCCAGGATTAACCAGAGCATCAGCAGGTCTGACTGTGTTACCAGTATATAATTCCAGGATATAAAACCAGAAACCAGAGCATCAGCAGGTCTGACTGTTTACCAGTATATTCCAGGATTAACCAGAGCATCAGCAGGTCTGACTGTGTTACCAGTATATTCCAGGATTAACCAGAGCATCAGCAGGTCTGACTGTGTTACCATTATCAGAAAAGATAGAGTTGCGTGACAGATTCCAGGATTAACCAGGGCATCAGCAGGTCTGACTGTGTTACCAGTATATTCCAGGATTAACCAGGGCATCAGCAGGTCTGACTGTGTTACCAGTATATTCCAGGATTAACCAGGCATCAGCAGGTCTGACTGTGTTACCAGTATATTCCAGGATTAACCAGGCATCAGCAGGTCTGACTGTGTTACCAGTATATTCCAGGATTAACCAGAGCATCAGCAGGTCTGACTGTGTTACCAGTATATTCCAGGATTAACCAGGGCATCAGCAGGTCTGACTGTGTTACCAGTGTATTCCAGGATTAACCAGAGCATCAGCAGGTCTGACTGTGTTACCAGTATATTCCAGGATTAACCAGAGCATCAGCAGGTCTGACTGTGTTACCAGTATATTCCAGGATTAACCAGGGCATCAGCAGGTCTGACTGTGTTACCAGTATATTCCAGGATTAACCAGGCATCAGCAGGTCTGACTGTGTTACCAGTATATTCCAGGATTAACCAGGGCATCAGCAGGTCTGACTGTGTTACCAGTATATTTCCAGGATTAACCAGGGCATCAGCAGGTCTGACTGTGTTACCAGTATATTCCAGGATTAACCAGGGCATCAGCAGGTCTGACTGTTTACCAGTTATTCCAGGATTAACCAGGCATCAGCAGGTCTGACTGTTTACAGGTGTATTCCAGGATTAACCAGAGCATCAGCAGGTCTGACTGTGTTACCAGTTATATTCCAGGATTTATTACCAGATTGCATCAGCAGGTCTGACTGTGTTACCAGTATATTCCAGGATTAACCAGAGCATCAGCAGGTCTGACTGTGTTACCAGTATATTCCAGGATTAAACCAGGGCATCAGCAGGTCTGACTGTGTTACCAGTGTATTCCAGGATTAACCAGAGCATCAGCAGGTCTGACTGTGTTTACCAGTGTATTCCAGGATTAACCAGGGCATCAGCAGGTCTGACTGTTTACCAGTATATTCCAGGATTAACCAGGGCATCAGCAGGTCTGACTGTGTTACCAGTATATTCCAGGATTAACCAGGGCATCAGCAGGTCTGACTGTGTTACCAGTGTATTCCAGGATTAACCAGGGCATCAGCAGGTCGGGCTCAGACGCTTTATTTAATCACTGAATATTCAAAAACTTAAAATAATGAGGTTATTCTGAAACGTGATGTGAGTTTTGGAGAAAAATGTGTAAATGTTTTCCCTGATCTTATTTCAGACACTTTCTGAAAATCATCTCCACTGTTGGACACATCAGTCACATTTACCTGTTTCTCCCTCATACTTTTCTCAATTTTACTTTTTTTTTTTATCTCGATTTTGTCAATTTTTTAATTTTTTATTATTATTTTTTTTTTTTTCCAACTTTTTCCACATTCTTTCACATGACCTTTTATGACCACTGATGACCCGTATATTCCAGGATTAACGGGCAGCTCGTGGCCCTGAAGGTTCAGCCCTTGTTTGTAACTTGTTCTGACCTGTATGTTCAGGATTAACGGGCAGCTCGTGGCCCTGAAGGTCCAGTGCTTGTTTGTAACTTGTTCTGACCTGTATATTCCAGGATTAACGGGCAGCTCGTGGCCCTGAAGGTCCAGTGCTTGTTTGTAACTTGTTCTGACCTGTATATTCCAGGATTAACGGGCAGCTCGTGGCCCTGAAGGTGATCCACACGTGTCCACAGGAGGGCGTCCCGTTCACAGCGATCCGAGAGGCGTCTCTGCTGAAGAAACTCAAACACAATAACGTGGTTTTACTTCACGACATTTGCCAAAGTCCGGACGCTCTGACCTTCGTCTTCGAATACGTCGTGAGGGAAACTTATTTCACACTTTGTTTCTTTTTCCTGATCGGCTGATTTCACTGAATCACTTTTCCAGATTAGATCAATTTGAACAATTTACAATGTCAGGAAATGTGGGAAACCGAGGTAAAATAACATAAACCATTGAAAATAAAAGGGTAAAATAAAATAACAAAATAAATAAAGGAAAAATGTAGAATAATTGGCCAAAGAAAAAGTGACAAGTTTTTAAGTGAGTGTCTGATCATCAGAAATCAGAGAAACTTTGGAACCAGATCTGAAAAGTCTGTTTAGCAGAAACCAGTTTAAAGGAACAGGCCAGTGTTTCCATACTGAGATGTTCTTACCTTAGACGAGTTCATCTGTACCTGTCTGGTCTTCAGTCACGTAAACACAGCACAGACGGCGTTAGCATTTAGCCTCTCTCTTCTCCTCTATAGCTCCAAACCAGGTGAAGATAGAAGCTACCAACTCTTCCACGTTTTCCCTATTTAAATATGGTTACGTGAAGTGTTACACTATAAAGTATAATTACACAAAATTAAACAATGTGGATTTTCTAAGCGGATAAAAAGGGGAACTATATTCATCCGCGCAGTAATATCTTCACTTTACTGCGCAGACGTTGAATTACTCCTGGTATTATTACGCCTTACAATATAGTTCCCTTTTATCCGCTTAGAAATCCACATTGTTTAATTTTGTGTAATTATACTTTATAGTGTAACACTTCACGTAACCATATTTAAATAGGGAAAACGTGGAAGAGTTTGGTAGCTTCTATCTTCACTGGTTTGGAGCTATAGAGGAGAAGAGAGAGGCTAAATGCTAACGCCGTCTGTGCTGTGTTTACGTGACTGAAGACCAGACAGGTACAGATGAACTCGTCTAAGGTAAGAACAGATCTCAGTATGGAAAAACACTGGCCTGTTCCTTTAAAGCGACAGTACCGTTTAAAGGGACTGTACCCGTTTAAAGGGACAGTACCTGACTTTCTGTATATTTGAGTGAAATCCCTTTATTTCAGCAGACGGACCTGTCCAGTACATGCAGCAACACCCGGGAGGTCTGACCTCACACAACGTCAGGGTGAGGACGGAGAATAACACTGTTATTACTATTACTACTGTTACTGCTGTTAATACTAATACTATTACTAATAATAAAACATATATAAAAAACGAAAAGAAAATTAAATAAATAAATAGATAAATATAAAATTGAAAAATAATAGTTGTAATAGTATAATTCGCTATAATATTAATCTAATATACATATTTGTACAATTTCATAATATAATTTCATAGAGTCGGGGATTCAGCAATAGATTGTTATACACATACCTATGTACATATAATTACAGATTATATACATACTCCCATAGTATACTACTATTACTGTTAATACTTTCACTACGGCTATTACTACTGTAAAATACTATTACCACGATACTACTCCAGTTCTGCTCCTCTGTCTTTGTAGTTTAGTTTCTTTGTCTTTGTAGTTGTTTAGTTTCTTTGTAGTTGTTTTGTTTCTTGTAGTTGTTTAGTTTCCAGCTGCTGCGAGGCCTGAGTTACGTTCACAAACAGAAAATCCTCCATCGAGACCTGAAGCCTCAGAACCTCCTGATCAGCTTCAGAGGAGAACTCAAACTGGCCGACTTCGGTGAGTCTGACCTCTGACTCTGACCCTCTGACCCTCAGACCCTCTGACCTCTGACCCTCTGACCCTCTGACCCTCGACCTCTGACCTCTGACCCTCAGACCCTCTGACCCTCTGACCCTGACCCTTGACCCTCTGACCCTCAGACCCTCTGACCCTCTGACCCTCAGACCCTCAGACCCTCAGACCCTCTGACCTCTGACCCTCTAACCCTCTGACCCTCTGAACCCTCAGACCCTCTGACCCTCAGACCTCTGACCTCAGACCCTCAGACCTCAGACCCTCTAAGACTTAAACCCGGTCTGTTCTGGTCCGGGTTTGGCTCAGTCTAAGACTTAAACCCGGTCTGTTCTGGTCCAGGTTTGGCTCAGTCTAAGACTTAAACCCGGTCTGTTCTGGTCCAGGTTTGGCTCGCTCTAAGTCGGTCCGTGTCAGACCTTCTCGTCGGATGTGGTCACGCTGTGGTACCGACCTCCTGAAGTCCTGCTCGGGTCCACGGACTACAGCAGTGCCTGGACATGTGGTACTGACCAGGACTGGACCAGGACTGGACTAGGACTGGACTAGACTGGAACAGGACTGGACTAGGACTAGGAGAGAAAATGAATCTCTTTATTTGTGGGACTTTCTGGAATGTTTACATTTACTTTGCTCAAAAAGACAATTGTCCTGAACAGACGACAAAAGGACAGAAAAAAACACTTTAAAAATAAAATTTCCCTTTTTTTTTCTACATTTGTCCCATTTTTCCATTTTTTATTTTTTATGTAAATTTATTTTCTAAATGTTTTCTTAAATTTCTCCACATTTGTGACGCTGCAGATAAACTCGAGATTATATATTTGCATATCGTTCAAACAGACATGATTGTAGACGATAAATCTCCAGCTTTAGATTAACTCTGACCCTGGACATGTGACACAGACCAGACCCGGACTCTGACCCTGGACATGTGACACAGACCCAGATCCGGACTCTGACCCTGGACATGTGACACAGACCCAGACCAGGACCCTGACCCTGGACATGTGACACAGACCCAGACCCAGACTCTGACCCTGGACATGTGACACAGACCCAGACCAGGACCCTGACCTGGACATGTGAACAGACCCAGACCCAGACTCTGACCCTGGACTGTGACACAGACCCAGACCAGGACCCTGACCTGGACATGTGACACAGACCCAGACCAGAACCCCGACCCAGACCCGGCACTGAAGCTGCTGTTGTTGCAGGGGGCCGGGTGTATTGTGGTGGAGATGCTGCAGGGGGCGCCGGCGTTCCCTGGACTCTCAGATGTCTCTGAGCAGCTCCGGAAGATCTGCTCTGTGAGTTTCCTTCAGCTCCAGCTCTGAAACTAAAACCTGTGACTCAAATCTGCAGATAACGGAGCAAACGAAGACAATACTTTTACAAACTGGTAAAAACTAAAAACTAAAAACATACAGAACCGTTTCATCAGATTGTGACGCCACAAACTTTCAGAGGGAAATAAAAACATTACAACATTAAAATATGTGTTTGACTCAGGACGTTTTATTGATACCAGAATTTAACGATACTTTGGTAGGACCTCGAGAGGCCGACTGATACTTAAATATCTGGCACCTTGGACCAGAAAACAGAACAATAAAGCTTTGAACATATTCAAATTTACAATAAAAATTTAGAAAATGGGGGGGAAATAAGAATAGTGTAGAAAAAATTGGGGAAAATGGGACAAATATTAGGCAAAAAAAGAAAATGATAAAATACAGAAAACATTGGCTTTATTTTTTACATTGGTTGTTTCAGCTCATTTATTTGATCTGAAAGTCTCTTCCTTTATCCTGTCCCAGGACCAACAGCATCAGAACTTAGATCTGAAGGGAAAAGATATTCCATACTTTTATTTTTCTGATACCGATAGAATCTAAACTGTTTAACCCGAGAACAGACTATTTACTATCTACTAGGTTTGGTTTAAATCCTGTTCAGAACAACAGGATTTAGATCCTTAGTTTGTGTGTGTGTCAGCTCTTTTTAAAAGTAAGTCCAGTTGTGTTGATTTATCCCTCTTTTTTGAGTTAATTAATTACCTGGATGACTGAGAAATTACATTGTCTTATTAGTTTGTGCAGTGTCTTGTTTAAGAGAAGCCATTAAAATGAAATATCTGCTATAATATCAGGTTAATATGAGGTTAATATCATGTTAATATGAGGTTAATATCATGTTAATATGAGGTTAATATCATGTTAATATGAGGTTAATATGAGGTTAATATCATGTTAATATGAGGTTGATATGAGGTTAATATCATGTTAATATGAGGTTAATATGAGGTTAATATCATGTTAATATGAGGTTAATATGAGGTTAATATCATGTTAATATGAGGTTGATATGAGGTTAATATGAGGTTAATATCATGTTAATATGAGGTTAATATGAGGTTAATATCATGTTAATATGAGGTTAATATGAGGTTAATATCATGTTAATATGAGGTTAATATGAGGTTAATATGAGGTTAATATCATGTTAATATGAGGTTAATATGAGGTTAATATCATGTTAATATCATGTTAATATGAGGTTAATATGAGGTTAATATGAGGTTAATATCATGTTAATATGAGGTTAATATGAGGTTAATATCATGTTAATATGAGGTTAATATGAGGTTAATATGAGGTTAATATCATGTTAATATGAGGTTAATATGAGGTTAAATGAGGTTAATATCATGTTAATATGAGGTTAATATATGTTAATATCATGTTAATATGAGGTTAATATGAGGTTAATATGAGGTTAATATGAGGTTAATATGAAGTTAATAGAGGTTAATATGGGGTTAATATGAGGTTAATATCATGTTAATATGAGGTTAATATCATGTTAATATGAGGTTAATATGGGGTTAATATGAGGTTAATATGAGGTTAATATGGGGTTAATATGAGGTTAATATGAGGTTAATATGAGGTTATATCATGTTAATATGAGGTTAATATGAGGTTAATATCATGTTAATATGAGGTTAATATGAGGTTAATATCATGTTAATATGAGGTTAATATGAGGTTATATATGTTAATATGAGGTTAATATGAGGTTAATATCATGTTAATATGAGGTTAATATCATGTTAATAGGTTAATATGTTAATATGAGGTTAATATGAGGTTCATGTAATATGAGGTTAATATGGAGGTTATATGGGTTAATATGAGGTTAATATCATGTTAATATTTGAGGTTAATATCATGTTAATATGAGGTTAATATGGAGGTTAATATGAGGTTAATATGAGGTTAATATGAGGTTAATATCATGTTAATATCATGTTAATATGAGGTTAATAGGTTAATTGAGTTAATATGAGGTTAATATGAGGTTAATATGAGGTTAATATGAGAGTTAATATGAGGTTAATATCATGTTAATATGAGGTTATATCATGTTAATATGAGGTTAATATGAGGTTAATATGAGGTTAATATGAGGTTAATATCATGTTAATATGAGGTTTAATATAGGTTAATATAGGTTAATATCATGTTAATATGAGGTTAATATCATGTTAATATGAGGTTAATATCATGTTATATGAGGTTTAATATGAGGTTAATATCATGTTAATATGAGGTTAATATGAGGTTAATATGAGGTTAATATCATGTTAATATGAGGTTAATATGAGGTTAATATCATGTTAATATGAGGTTAATATCATTGTTTAATATCATGTTAATATGAGGTTAATATGAGGTTAATATGAGGTTAATATGAGGTTAATATGAAGTTAATATGAGGTTAATATGGGGTTAATGAGGTTAATATCATGTTAATATGAGGTAATATCATGTAATATGAGGTTAATATGGGTTAATATGAGGTTAATATGAGGTTAATATGGGGTTAATATGAGGTTAATATGAGGTTAATATGAGGTTAATATCATGTTAATATGAGTTAATATGAGTTAATATGAGGTTAATATCATGTTAATATGAGGTTAATATGAGGTTAATATCATGTTAAATATGAGGTTAATATGAGGTTAATATATGTTAATATGAGGTTAATATCATGTTAATATGAGGTTAATATCATGATAGGTTAATATGGAGGTTAATATGAGGTTAATATCATGTTAATATGAGGTTAATATGAGGTTAATATCATGTTAATATGAGGTTAATATGAGGTTAATATGGGGTAATATAGGTTAATATGAGGTTAATATCATGTATATGGGGTTAATATGAGGTTAATATGGGGTTAATATGAGGTTAATATGAGGTTAATATGGGGTTAATATGAGGTTAATATCATGTTAATATGGGGTTAATATGAGGTTAATATGAGGTTAATATCATGTTAATATGGGGTTAATATCAGGTTAATATGGGGTTAATATGAGGTTAATATGGGGTTAATATGAGGTTAATATGAGGTTAATATGAGGTTAATATGAGGTTAATATGGGTTAATATGGGGTTAATATGAGGTTATATGAGGTTAATATGAGGTTAATATAAGGTTAATATGGGGTTAATATGAGGTTAATATGAGGTTAATTCATGTTAATATGGGGTTAATATCAGGTTAATATGGGGTTAATATGAGGTTAATATGGGGTTAATATGAGGTTAATATGGGGTTAATATGAGGTTAATAATGAGGTTAATATGGGGTTAATATGAGGTTAATATGAGGTTAATATGAGGTTTAATATGAGGTTAATATGAGGTTAATATGAGGTTAATATGGGGTTAATATGAGGTTAATATGAGGTTAATATGAGGTTAATATGGGGTTATAATATGAGGTTAATATGAGGTTAATATGAGGTTTAATATGGGGTTTAATATGAGGTTAATATGAGGTTAATATGATGGTTAATATGAGGTTAATATGAGGGTTAATATGAGGTTAATATGGGGTTAATATGAGGTTAAATATGGAGGTTTAATATGAGGTTAATATGGGGTTAATATTGAGGTTAATATCATGTTAATATGAGGTTAATATCATGGTTAATATGGGGTTAATATGAGGTTAATATGGGTTAATATGAGGTTTAATATCATGTTAAATGGGTTAATATGAGGTTAATATGAGGTTAATATATTTATTTTATGAGGTTATATGAGGTTAATATGAAGTTAATATGGTTAATATGGGTTAATATGAGGTTAATATGAGGTTAATATGAGGTTAATATGGGGTTAATATGGGGTTAATATGAAGTTAATATCTTGTTAATATGAGGTTAATATGAGGTTAATATCATGTTAATATGAGGTTAATATGAGGTTAATATGGGGTTAATATGAGGTTAATATGGGGTTAATATGAGGTAATATGAGGTTAATATGAGGTTAATATCATGTTAATATGAGGTTAATATGAGGTTAATATCATGTTAATATGAGGTTAATATGAGGTTAATATGGGGTTAATATGAGGTTAATATCATGTTAATATGAGGTTAATATGAGGTTAATATGAGGTTAATATCATATTAATATGAGGTTAATATGAGGTTAATATGAGGTTAATATGAGGTTAATATGAAGTTAATATGGGGTTAATATGAGGTTAATATGAGGTTAATATCATGTTAATATGAGGTTAATATGAGGTTAATATCATGTTAATATGAGGTTAATATGAGGTTAATATGGGGTTAATATGAGGTTAATATGTTAATATGAGGTTAATATCATGTTAATATGGGGTTAATATGAGGTTAATATGAGGTTAATATGAGGTTAATATCATGTTAATATGAGGTTAATATGAGGTTAATATGAAGTTAATATGGGGTTAATATGGGGTTAATATGAGGTTAATATGAGGTTAATATGAGGTTAATATGAGGTTAATATGGGGTTAATATGAGGTTAATATGTTAATATGAGGTTAATATGGGGTTAATATGAGGTTAATATGGGGTTAATATGGGGTTAATATGAAGTTAATATCATGTTAATATGAGGTTAATATGAGGTTAATATCATGTTAATATGAGGTTAATATGAGGTTAATATGGGGTTAATATGAGGTTAATATGGGGTTAATATGAGGTTAATATGAGGTTAATATGAGGTTATATGAGTTAATATGAGGTTAATATCAGTTAATATGAGGTTAATATGAGGTTAATATGGGTTAATATGAGGTTAATATCATGTTAATATGAGGTTAATATGAGGTTAATATGAGGTTAATATCATATTAATATGAGGTTAATATGAGGTTAATATGAGGTTAATATGAAGTTAATATGGGGTTAATATGAGGTTAATATCATGTTAATATGAGGTTAATATGAGGTTAATATCATGTTAATATGAGGTTAATATGAGGTTAATATGGGGTTAATATCATGTTAATATGAGGTTAATATGGGGTTAATATGAGGTTAATATGTTAATATGGGTTATATATGTTAATATGGGTTAATATGAGGTTAATATGAGGTTAATATCATGTTAATATGAGGTTAATAATGGTTTATGGTTAATATGGGGTTAATATGAGGTTAATATGAGGTTAATATGAGGTTAATATGAGGTTAATATGAGGTTAATATGAGGTAATATGAGGTTAATATGAGGTTAATATGAAGTTAATATGAGGTTAATATGAAGTTTAGGGGTTAATATGGGTTAATATGAGGTTAATATGAGGTTAATATGAGGTTAATATGGGGTTAATATGGGTTAATATGGGGTTAATATTAAGAGGTTAATATCATGTTAATATGAGGTTAATATGAGGTTAATATGAGGTTAATATGGGGTTAATATGAGGTTAATATGGGGTTATATGAGGTTAATATGAGGTTAATATGGGGTTTAATATGAGGTTAATATCATGTTAATATGAGGTTAATATGGGGTTAATATGAGGTTAATATCATGTTAATATGAGGTTAATTTGAGGTTAATATGAGGTTAATTTGAGGTTAATATGAGGTTAATTTGAGGTTAATATGAGGTTAAAGTCACCCTGGTCTTGTTGTCCAGGTTCTCGGGGTCCCGTCTGAGGAGTCCTGGCCTGGAGTTTCTCTGCTGCCAAACTACAGCACAGGTTTAACTCCGTCATGTTTAGTCCTGTCTCTGGGACGTGTTTATAATGAATAATAATGTGATCCTCAGAGGGTTTGGAGCGCTGTGCGCCTCGCTCTCTGCGCAGCATCTGGAAAAGGTCAGTGTTTATGAAACTCACATTTATCTAAATCACTTTGGAAATAAAAACACTGTTTAGTTTTTTAAACTCGTCAGAAAAAACAAAACTCTTTCAGTGCAGGTCAGTTTGTTCTTAGAGCCTTTCTGAACTCTGGTCTGTCACACGGTTTAGTCTGATTTAGTCTGTTTTTATATGTTTTTATATTAAAAGTTACAGGCTGGTTTAGTCTGATTTTATCTGTTTTTATCTGATTTTATCTGATTTTATCTGTTTTTATGTTAAAAGTTACAGGCTGGTTTAGTTTGTTTTTATGTGTTTTGTTTCCAGGCTGGGGCTGCTCCCGTCTAAGACCGAGGACCTGGTCCAGAACCTGCTGAGACTCGACCCCAGAGTCCGATTGTCGGCTCCAGACGGACTCCAGCACAAATACTTCAGCTGCCTGCCCTCAGGAGTACACAGTATACACGACTGTGAGTACTACTACATAAATACTTCAGCTGCCTGCCCTCAGGAGTACACAGTATACACGACTGTGAGTACTACTACATAAATACTTCAGGAGTACACAGTATACACGACTGTGAGTACTACTACATAAATACTTCAGCTCCCTGCCCTCAGGAGTACACAGTATACACGACTGTGAGTACTACTACATAAATACTTCAGGAGTACACAGTATACACGACTGTGAGTACTACTACATAAATACTTCAGGAGTACACAGTATACACAAATCAATCAATATTTATTTATAAAGCCCTTTACAACACTCAAAGTTGCTTTACAGTAAAAAGAATGAGAATAAAAACAATTACGTAAACAATCAAATCAATATAAAATCATAAAATAGAAATAGGAACATAATAATAAAGCTTTATGTTTGTCCTCCTCATGTTAAAGAGGTGGTATTCTGCTTTTTTCAGTCACATAGCACCAGTCTATAGCATACTACAATGATGACGTAACCTTCTGTTGGTCTGTATATGCAGTAAATTAAAATAACTGCCTTGAATAAAATTGCTCTCTCAAAATGGCTGTACTGAAAGTCTTGAAATAGGCCTCTGTCTCTTTAAGAAGCTTTCCGACACGCCCCCTTCAGCACACTGCTGTGGCATCTAAACAACACTACTGTGCGGGGAGGGGGCTCTGCTGAGCTGAGGAGCAGTGGTTGGTGGCTTGGCTGGTGACGAAAGGTCCAGAGGCGTCTCCAGGAGGTGGGGGCGTTCCTAGGAGGACTGAGGCATAGCTACACCTAAAATGGCTGCCGTCTAAGTTTTTACTGATTACTCAAAATATGTGAATGAGCCAAGGCAACACTCCAGGCATGTGTTTAATGAGGGAATGACATAATAACATGATATAAAGCTGAAGTTTTTAGTCCGTTCTTTTACTTTGGGTTCAGTTTTTAGACTTTCTGCAGATTCAGTTTTCGTCTCATTAACGCTTTGACTTTAGTTTTTCGTCTCCTTCTCGTCGGCCTCACATTCTTCCTCTTCTCTGTTTCCCAGTCGAGTCCGTCTTTAAAGTTCCCGGGGTGAGTCTAGAGGCCGAGGTCCGAGACCGGTTCTACCCCGGGCCCAGAGTCAGAGCCTCCGTCCTGGACCGAGCCAAGTTCTGCTGACATCACGGAAAAACTGTGTTTGTGTTAAAGAAACCAAAGAGAGAAACTGTGTTTGTGTTAAAGAAACCAAAGAGAGAAACTGTGTTTGTGTTAAAGAAACCAAAGAGAGAAACTGTGTTTGTGTTAAAGAAACCAAAGAGAGAAACTGTGTTTGAGTTAAAGAAACCAAAGAGAGAAACTGTGTTTGTGTTAAAGAAACCAAAGAGAGAAACTGTGTTTGAGTTAAAGAAACCAAAGAGAGAAACTGTGTTTGGTTAAAGAAACCAAAGAGAGAAACTGTGTTTGAGTTAAAGAAACCAAAGAGAGAACTGTGTTTGAGTCAAAGAAACCCAAAGAGAGAAACTGTGTTTGAGTTAAAGAAACCAAAGAGAGAAACTGTGTTTGAGTTAAAGAAACCAAAGAGAGAAACTGTGTTTGAGTTAAAGAAAACCAAAGAGAGAAACTGTGTTTGTGGTTAAAGAAACCAAAGAGAGAAACTGTGTTTGAGTCAAAGAAACCAAAGAGAGAAACTGGTTGAGCAAAGAAACCAAAGAGAGAAACTGTGTTTGTGTTAAAGAAACCAAAGAGAGAAACTGTGTTTGAGTTAAAGAAACCAAAGAGAGAAACTGTGTTTGTGTTAAAGAAACCAAAGAGAGAAACTGTGTTTGTGTTAAAGAAACCAAAGAGAGAAACTGTGTTTGAGTTAAAGAAACCAAAGAGAGAAACTGTGTTTGTGTTAAGAAACCAAAGAGAGAAACTGTGTTTGAGTTAAAGAAACCAAAGAGAGAACTGTGTTTGAGTTAAAGAAACCAAAGAGAGAAACTGTGTTTGAGTTAAAGAAACCAAAGAGAGAAACTGTGTTTGTGTTAAAGAAACCAAAGAGAGAAACTGTGTTTGAGTTAAAGAAACCAAAGAGAGAAACTGTGTTTGAGTTAAAGAAACCAAAGAGAGAAACTGTGTTTGTGTTAAAGAAACCAAAGAGAGAAACTGTGTTTGAGTTAAAGAAACCAAAGAGAGAAACTGTGTTTGAGTTAAAGAAACCAAAGAGAGAAGACTTTGTTACGATATTGACGTGTCATGTCTGTGGAGGCTCTCAGTCATACAGGAGTTGTCCATCCGTTATGTCAACTTCAACGACAGAATACAGAACATGACTCGAGAAGCGGCGCAGAAGATAAATGTGTTTTGAAATGATAATGTCGGTTTAGAACTTTGTTTTTGAGTTTTATGCAGATTTGAATAGGATCTAAATCATGAATAAATGAAGAGATATCATGTTGAAACTTCTGCTGCCGAACACGGACATAAATGTGAGTCAAAACTGACGATACTTGTGGTTTTATTTTGTGACATATTAGTTTCAAAGATTTCAGATTCAGAGGAATTTTGGGTCTTGTTTAGTTTTTGAATGAATCCTCATTTTTTGGGTTTAAAGATCAATATTTCGAATTGTAAAAATCCCTGTGAAAAACCTTCCAAATAGAATGAATGAAAACCTCATTTGGAGAAAACAGCCTGAATTAACAATTTAAGAAATACATTTATAAAGAATTGTTAAATCAGTGCAATACTGAGTCTGTTTCTGTTTCCAGGTGGAAATGTTTGTTTTTAAACCGGCCCAAAACCTAAAGGTTGAAAATACAAAGTTCTTAAGTGATAGAAGTGAACTTCTATCTCCAGATTATTTATGTCTGAAACGTGGAAATGTGAGAATGAATGAAAAGACGTCTTTATTTGTTTGTTGCATTAAAATCAGACGATCAAAGCTCCCAGAGAAACTTCTCTGCATCGTTTCATCATCAGGAAAATCTACATCAAGAAACAACGTTAGATAAGAGAAGCAGTGGAAATGCTCAGATCCTCAAACCCATTCACTTTCATCACTTTTACTCTAATAGAAGGACGTGTTGAGGAGCTGTTTGATCCTCTCAGCTCGGGGTTGACCTTTCTTCAGACTCTCACTGATCTTCTTCCAGTCCTTCAGGTCTGCTCTCCAGAGATCGGCCCTCGCCATCAGCCACCGCGCCCCCACTGGTGTGTGTCTCTTCATATAGAAGATCCAAATGCTATAGCCGATGATGCACAGGTCCATGAACAGGAAAATGGAGTTGGTGGTGAGGCCAAACGGCTTGGACCATGGGCTTTCGAGGACCTGTGTCTTTTTTTTAGAAACGATGTCTAAGACCATATTTGAGATGACGTCGCCTAATCGGACCAGAGAAACAAATTTAGATCCGATGGAAATCCCTGAGGTGATCTGGTCCTGCTCAGGGATTCTCTCGGTCGGGCTGAAGGTGGCGCTGTTCAGGCAGAACTGAAGAACCTTCATGTGACCTTTGAGCTGCTCACAGACAGAATTGGCTTTCATTTTCTGTTTCTGTTCTCCAGCCAATCAGCGATCAGCGTGATTAGACTGGTGACCCCGCTCAAAGCTGCAACTATCAGGCCGGTCAGCAGCAGGTCATTCGGTTTGATCAGCCCCAAACCTGTGAGAGACACCACGCCTCCGATCGCACTCATGGAGCTGGTGACCAGCCTAGAGACCAGCCTGCCTTTGTTCATGTACGTTAGCTTCTTAGCACAATGCTCCAGATCCTTCACACACTCGTTCATCTGACGCTCTCGCTCATCCAGCTGTTCTGTTAACGTCTCGACCTGGTCTTCGAGCAGAAACACCAGGCAGGAGTCCTCATTATCCCTGAAAGAAGAGTCATAAAGAAACACAAGTATTATAATAACAGTAAAATGCTGTCATTCACAAAGGATTCTGGAAATTATTTAAAAAATACAATAAATCACGGTAACTTACTGTACTTCACATTATATCCCTTTAATGTTCTGCTCGACCATTTGGTAGATCACTTTTTGAGTCACTATATCTTATTGAAAAATGTGTGGAACTGAACTCAAACTGATCGGGTCATCTCTACACTTGGTTGAAGTATGCTATGCTTAAAACATCCACTAGAGGTCACTTTATATTTGACAGTAGCACTTTTCATTCATCTTGCTGTTAGCAAGTTCAAAACTGAAAAACCACCTCTGACATGTGGACTATTTTTGTCTGCATTTTCAAAGGTGAGTTGGTTTTGTCAACATTTTATATCATCTAACACGTTAACAGAATTATGTAACTTGATTCAAAACAGAAACATGTTATAATGGTCAAATATTTTTAAAACATGCGTGACCATACGGTTGAGTTGGCACTCCATGGTAAACCTTGGCATGGATTGACAGCTCAACCGTATGGTCACAGTTTGGTGAAGTTATGCTAATTTTATTCAAATTCACTATTTTCCATGGAATAAAAACACTGCTGTAGTTGCATTGTTATCAATATGTTACAGTAATAGTGTTATTATACTTAAATGGTTTAATATCAAGTGCATCGGCACAGCTCGATCAAACCACATTGGTGGAGCTCACCTGATAGAAGAAGCTTATGAGCTAAAGACATTTGAGAACTACACATTTCATCTCCTGAAACACTGAAGAGGCACCAGAGCCCCCAGGAGCTACAGGAAACAAGGGACAAACAAGAGGTTAAAGGTTCTCGTCTGGTTTCTACCTGATTTCCAGCAGCTCCCGGATGAGTGAGAGCATTTTAGCAGCTCGTTCCTCTGACAGCTCCTCTGACAGACAGACCTGAGGCTGCTCCAGGTGGAGCTTCATCAGAGCACTGTGGACAGAGCACATTAGTGACTGAGCCAACACTGACATAGAGACATTCCTCACCTGTCCTTCAGGGGGCGACAGATGTTCTTCAGAGCAGAGATGAAGACCTGCAGCCTCAGCTGCAGCGGCTCGATGGTCTCCAGTAGGATCTCCAGTTTGATGGTGTCCTGGGCAGTGTCTGCAGGACTGGACCTTAGCGGTATGTTAACCTAATTCAGCTGATCTTTGTTCTCCACTCTCCGGTTGTTCTGGTTTTCTGTTTTCTCTGGTGTTGGTTTGAAGATCTCGCTCCGTTTAAACCACAGTCACCCACGGACTCATGGCTTTGACCACAGACAGCACTCTGCGGACCTCCCTGAGGTCCACTCCGCTGAGGTCCACCTGCTCCTGAAGGTCCTGCTCAAACACCTGCTCCGAGGCTAACCTGTGACAGCAGAGAGAGGGTTAGTGCAACACACACACAGTTCACAGTTTCCTCCAGAAAAAACCCTGGGCTCCTGTTGTTTACAGTCTTATTGTTTGTTTATTATTTATATCCATAATCTTGACCGCAGCTCTTTCTTTATATAATTCACATATTAACAAAAATAATGACATATAAAAACTTTTGGGAACTATTTGCCGCAGAAATCATTAAATAAACCTTTCAGCCTTCATAAAAGTGTATGAAGTTTGTATCCAGGAAGGGGAGTTGTGCGTCTTCAAATGTTCCGAGTGCTAAACCCCAAAAAATTATAGATTTTAGAAAAAATGTAAAGGGTAGCACATCGATGTAATTTATCTAGACAGAGTCACATAGTCACATAGTTCTTTATTTGGTTACAGCATAAAATAAACGCTAATGCGTTTTGGCATTCGCCTTTATCAGAGCGTTTATAATCAGGTTGGTTGCTTAGACTTATATAGCCTATATATATATTACCAGGTGGATATGTGACCCAATTACAGGTGAACCAATCAACTCACAATGTCCTGTAAGTCACAGTGCTCTATACATACACAGTAAGAACATGCATATTTAACCCAGAAAACATTTTAAACTAAAATCATCATTCAGTCCATGGGGTGCCATAGTGTTCAAGGTATAAATCCAAAACATTTCTCTTTGGTACAGTTTTTTAAGAATATTGCCCCTCTTGTGGACACAGTAACCCTTTCGATACCAAAGAATCTCAAAGAAGATGGTGAACCGTGATTTGCTTCTTTGTAGTGTTTGGTCCATATTACCTGTTCTTATGTTCTGAGATCCTTTGTTTGAATTGTCTTTTGTCTGACCAACATATGCCAAACCACATGGGCAGAGAAGCATATAAATGACATGGGTTGACTTATAATTAATGAATTGACTTATTTTAAATTTTCTTCCAGTATGTGGATGGTTAAAAGATTTTTAGCGAATTTAAAATAAGTTCAATTCGATGAATGTTCATGGAATGTGAGGGACTTCACCTCCTGCACCTGCTCAATGATGTTTATCACCACTGTCTAGATTTAAACACATTCAACAGCAGACCTGTTCTCATCATGCAGCACGGTGGCACAGCGGTTAGCACAGCGGTTAGCGCTCGTGCTTCACAGCTAGAAGGACCTGGGTTTGACTCCCACCTGGACGGGGTCTTTCGGTGGAGTTTGCATGTTCTCCCCGTGTCTGCGTAGGTTTTAGTGCTGGTGTCCCCTAGCACTAAAAACATGTACAATAGACTAGGTTGAATCAGAGTGTGTTTGAGAGTGTGCATGGGGATCATGGATGGAAATTAGCCCAAGGCTGCAATACTGGCGTGGCTTGTTCATTAAAGGAACAGGCCACCGTTTTTCCATACTGAGATCTGTTCTTACCTTAGACGAGTTCATCTGTACCTGTCTGGTCTTCAGTCACGTAAACACAGCACAGACGGCGTTAGCATTTAGCCTCTCTCTTCTCCTCTATAGCTCCAAACCAGGTGAAGATAGAAGCTACCAAACTCTTCCACGTTTTCCCTATTTAAATATGGTTACGTGAAGTGTTACACTATAAAGTATTATTACACAAAATTAAACAATGTGGATTTTCTAAGCGGATAAAAAGGGGAACTATATTCATTCGCGCAGTAATATCTTCACTTTACTGTGCGGATGTCGAATTACTCCTGGTATTATTACGCCTTACAATATAGTTCCCCTTTTTATCCGCTTAGAAAATCCACATTGTTTAATTTTGTGTAATTATACTTTATAGTGTAACACTTCACGTAACCATATTTAAATAGGGAAAACGTGGAAGAGTTTGGTAGCTTCTATCTTCACCTGGTTTGGAGCTATAGAGGAGAAGAGAGAGGCTAAATGCTAACGCCGTCTGTGCTGTGTTTACGTGACTGAAGACCAGACAGGTACAGATGAACTCGTCTAAGGTAAGAACATCTCAGTATGGAAAACACTGGCCTGTTCCTTTAACCTGCACTGTCCCAAATAAACCAACCCAGACCTTTTGTTATCTAACCCTGAGGATACATACAAGTTTGGCCATGTTTTCAGTGTCTAACCTCTCCATGGCCTGTAGGGGGCGCTGTAGGTTCACCAGCTGCTGTTGAACACTCTCCACAGCTGCCTTCAGCCCTGAGGTGCGCTCCTCTGTCGTCATCTTCTTCATGCCCTTCTCCATCTCCTCTATCAGACCCAGACACGCTGCACATCGCTTCTGTCGCTCCACACAGCTCTGGCAGCAGGTGGGTGGTTTTTCACCCCCCTCTGGTTCCTTGCCTCTGCTGATCAGGTCCATCTTCTCCTCTGCGCTCTGAAGGACCTTCAGACACTCTTCACTCTCCTTCATGAAGCTCTGTAGAGTCTTCATGTCCCCGAAGGTGTGCGTGAAGTACAGCAGCAGCGCCCCTGCAGCTCCGCTCTGCACACAACAATAACAGTCATGGACACGTGCTGGGACCGGCCCGTTTATGTCTGGCATTATAGCTACGGAAACTCACGGCTGCCAGTGTGACGGAAACATGTTTCGACTGCGCTTTCTCGTTCGAACGTAATACCAAGTCGTGAAAACCTAAAAGCCAGTGTTGGAAAAGTTCATTTTCTACATGAACAAATTCAAAGTTCAGTTCACACATTTCAAAATGAACTAGTCCATAGTTCTTTTTTTTTCCGAGTTGCTGCGAGCTTCATTGCCAAAGCCCGTATAGAACCACAGACAGACAATATTTTCAGTCAGTCAGTTTTAACAATGAAACTATGTGTTAGAGTTCATCTTCATTTTCAATCACATTAGCATTTAGGGAACAGTGTTTCCTCCATTGTTACTGTCTGTTCAGTCCACACTAGCAGCAGCTGCAGCTTTTCCCTACAGTATATTCTAAAAAACATGAGGGAAAACTTTTTTTAAATTTTTTTAATTTATTTTGGTAGTATTGACAATTCCTACTGTGCCTGCGTCAGTGAATGCACCACCTGTGGGAGTGCCGTGATTACTAGACTGGATAAAGGTGCGCTCGCCAGTCGGCTGGTCGTGCTGTGGTGAGTCAGAGTCAAGATCACCTTGAACTTTTGCACATTTTGTCATGTTTACAACCCTCAACATAAAGACTTTATTTTGAATGTTTACTGAAAGTTCACACACAAGTAACAGACAACTGTGAAGTGAAAGCAAAATGATACATGATTCTGTTATTTTACAAACAATAGAAAAGTGAAAAGTGGGGCGTGCATAAGTATTCATACAGCATTTTCTGAGTGCATTAAATTGCCTTTATAACATTCCTAATGACTGCAGAATGTTCACACCTTGCCCTAACCATTAAATAGAGGCCACCTGTGTGTAATCTACTCTCAGTATAATTCCAGCTGTTCTGTGAGGGCTCAGAGCTATGGTCAGAGTGTATTGGTCACTAAACAACATCATGAAGGCCAAGGAGCTCACCAGAGAGGTCAGGGATAAAGCTGTGGAGAAGTTTAAAGCAGCGTTAAGTTATACAAAGATTTCCCAAGATTTGAACATCTCACGGAGCTCTGTTCAATCCATCATTCAGAAATGGAAAGAGTATAGCACCACTGTGAACTTACCAAGACACGGCCGTCCACCTAAACTAACAGACCGAACAAGGAGAGCACTGTTCAATCCATGGAGCCAAATACAGAGACATTTTGGAGGAAAACCTGCTGGAGTCAGCAAGAGAATTGAGGCTGGGGTGGAGATTCACCTTCCAGCAGGACAATGACCCTAAACACAAAGCTAAATCTACAATGGAATGGTTTAAAAACAAACATATTAATGTGTTAGAATGGCCCAGTCAAAGTCCTGACCTAAATCCTATTGAAAATCTGTGGAAAGACCTGAAAACTGCTGTTCACAAACGCTCTCCTTCTAATGTGACAGAGCTTGAGTTGTTTTGTAAAGAGGAATGGGCTAAAATGTCTCTACATGTGCAAACCTTGTAGTCATACCCCAGAAGACTTGCTGCTGTTATTGCAGCAAAAGGGGGTTCCACAAAGTATTAAGTCATGCTGTATGAATACTTATTTACCCTGAGATAATTATCTCGTTCCCACCGACATAATTTGTGGTGTAAAAAAAATAAAAATAAAAAACAAAACAAATTAAAACAATATTTTTTATATTTCTTCAAAAAAAAATGTTTTGTGTCTGATTTTAAATAAAATATGCTTTGCAGGATTTCCATACATCATATAACATGAATGTTATATTGCTTGAGTACATTATAGGCCTATGGCACCGTAGCAGCCACTTATAAGTACTCATAGAATAGATTTATTTTTATTATTACAGTTATTTTCATATGCCTTGTGTTTGCATGCTATAGGAAATAATATGTGGATGCTAAAGTACATTGACAAAGTCAATTGTTGTGTATGTGATAAATAATGTGTTTGCAAACTTATATTATGCTAAAGCCAATGCTATGATTTTATAAAATATTTATAATTTTGTAACATGAGTAAAAGTTCATGACCTTAAACTATTGTTTGAACTTATGACTTTATGAAAGTGTAGTGTTGTGTTGTAGGCCTTTCAAAGAGGGAAGTGGTTTGTGGCCTAGCGCTGGTGACGAGGGTTTCTTGACTTACGCTCCTGGTTCCAGACATGCTGTCTGAAAACCGGTTAAAACCAGCTGAGCAATTAATAAATATATAAGCACTTCTTCAGAAATTAATGAATATGCAAAGAATTCCTAAGAATGGGAGGGTTTACAGGCGGTTCCTCCTTTGAACGGTTTATACCAGAGCACGCTGCTCAGCACTCTGTAAATCTTCTACCCTCCTTTTCTTTGTACATTTAGGGAATCTTGTGATGGCTAGTTGCAGGAGTATAACCGGTCTTATTAGCACACGACTGAGAGCACATGTTAGCGCTATTGAGACGACTGATTGTCACATGCTAACAGATTAGAATAGGAAGTGAGAGCATAGGTCAGCGCTATGCTCTCGCCCTGCAGAAGGTGTTATCATGTTTATCACATGCTGATCCTTATGCCTCATCTAGCATAAGATGTGTGGCCTATAAGATCGGTTGTATACTCGCTGTGGAAAAAGCCAAACATGAATAAAGTCCCCTGAAACACATTTTCTGTTGCCCAGTGCTCATTGTAGAGAAACTACCTCTCAAATTCAGTGTATTTTATTATTATTATTAGTTTATTTGATATGGACATAACAACTGCATTGGACAAACCAGATACATTGTTTTTTAGTGTTATAGCAAAACTGCTAATTTGCAACATCTGTCCTACACATTTCACAAAACACAATACAATACAGCACACATTACAATATTTAAAGAATTGAAACATTTCAAGAATATCTGCCTGAAGACCTTCTCTGCTGGTGAGTAATCCCTCTTTCCTCTTGTGAGGAAAAGATTTAAAGGTCTTAACATTAGTGAGTCCACTGGGTCATTTCCCTTAGATTTCAAAAGTCTGTTGGTTTTTATCTGAGTAATTTCGTCACATATAGAATAAAATTGGAAAACTGCAGAAGGCGTTATTTTCTTATATCTCCCTACCTGACTGAAGACATCTCCGCGGTGAAAGTCGGTGCAGACTAAAGCGCTTAGACTGAAAAGAAGTGCTCACTTCCTGTTTCTTGTATTTGTTATGGTTTCTACCTGAGGTAGAGACTTGACTTTAATAATGTGTCTCATCACGATTACACAGACTCTCAGATCTCAGATAATAATCAAATCCCTAGTTCTTGAGTCTTGAGAGTGAAACAATGACTGTGGGTCTTTATCCATAAACTTTACGCGTCTGGTGATTCTCTTTAGACAAAACTGACCCTAATATAAAACAATGAAGGATATAAAATGATCACATTTCGTAAATAAATCAATAAAATAACATGAATGTTCATGTTTGTTTTCAAAGCTCTTCATGGTCTCGCTCCGTTATATATACAGCAGAGTCTCTGATCAGATGGTTCTGGACGTGCTCAGGTCCTGATACAAACAGAGGGCGATGGTTCCTTAGCTGTCGTCTAAACTGTGGAGTCAGTCTGCGAGTTCTCACAGACCTGTCCCTTTTTAAGTCCAGATTAAAGACTCATCTCTTCAAACTGGCTTTTCATAATTATAGAACACACTGAATAATGATCGGTATTGTTTTTATCTTCCTGTCAACACTTTGGTCTTCCTTGTGTCGTTGTAAAGTGCTGTACAAACAGACTGTATTTAATTTGAAGTGTAAGTCAGTATTCAGTCAATCAAACAATCAAGTTTATGTTGACCTTTGCAGTGTCAAAGTCATCATAATAAAGTACCATCACATATATCTCCCTTTTGTTTCAGATGCAACGTGACATGTTTCCCTGTTCTTGAATAAAGACTTAAGTGTGGCCAAAATAGGTCAAGGTTTATTTATAAAGCACATTTAAAATACAGTTGGCTCTGCCCAAAGTGCTGTCCATGGTTCAACAAGAGACAACAAAATATATTTAAAAGGTACAAATAACGTGGAATGTTCAACTCAGCTCGTGTTGAAAGCCAACGAACACATAAAGGCTTTCAGCTTTTATGGTAAATGGTTTGATCTGTTACAGGGACTTGGTTTAATCTTTACGAACATCAAACCAGACACCATTTGAAAACCTTTGTCTTTAAGTTCTGTAGTATTTCAATCAGTCTGTTAGAACTTCCTTTCAGAGTTTTCAGCCGCAGACGCTTAAAGCCACAACAGAACCACACATGAGCTGACCTTACAGGACAATACAGGAACTTCTGCAGCGTCTCCAGTCCCATCACAGTTACAGCTTCACTACAAACGTTATCAAGATACTAAAACCTCCACAAGTACAAACTTGAATTGAATTAAACTTTATTGTCCCTCACATAGAAATGAGTTGTGGGCACATAGTGCAGATGTTAAAAATAAAGTGCAGACTTGGACAATGTGATGAAGAAAGCTAAAGGTGATATTCTGCTGCCCACATTTGAAACACAAGAACTTTTATGATGAGCCTTCAAAGTAAAACAAGTGAATATTCCCGTCCTACTGCCCAGAGTTCCTTCACTCTCGGACTTTACCTGTAGACAGAGGTTTGATGAAGGTGTAGGAGTTTGAGCCTAATTAAGGTATATACAAACCTGCAGTATCTGGCTTGAGCAGAGATCATCTTGGCCTCTTTCTCGTTGCCTTTGGAAGTCGGTGGAACACACTTGACTTGTCACTATCCCAGCCTAGAAAACAAAAGTATTTCAGAAAACCTACGTAAGCAAAACTAAAGTAACCGTACCCTCCTCAGTGTCTCCATCCGGTCACTACAGCACAAGTCCGTTCTTCAGTGATCCGGTCTCTGAACAAAGTGGACTCTTCCTCCCAGAACATCAGGGCAAAGTCTTGTTCTAAGTAAATAAACATAAGTGTCTTTCCAGACTCGATGTATCGACCCAACACTGAGACGGAGCCTTCGTGATCACGGACCAGAATCGAACCCACGGACAAATCGTTTTGCTAACTCTTTTGTTCCCTCTGTCACTGATTTGTTGAATTCTGAAGGGAGTGTCTTTACTAAGTGGCATTGACCTTTTTGAAATGTGTCCTTTTTGTTATACTATCTGCTATTGTCTGTACTGATGGAAGTGACACACAGTGAATGTTGTGATGTGTTTGTTTGTGCAATATCTGTTGGAGGTTGCAGCAAATTAATTGCCCTTGAGGAATCAATAAAGTTTTCTGAATCTGAATCTGAATCCATAGACTGACCTCATCTTCTCCATTATAAGCCTGTGATTGGCCCAGTGCTTTGTCAGTGCTGTTGCTTAAAGGAGCTATACCTGAATTTATTTTCTTTTTGTGAGGTGAAATGATGTTTGCTTTTACAACATACTTTTATGAGGCAGTCATTCGTGGCATATTATAATTGACATTGATGTTGTTTATGGTCGACCCAAATATATGTGACGAAAAGGGGTTTATCTTTTTCCTCAGGACGGCCGTGACGGTAAAAAATACCCGTCATCACATTTTGGCTAACAAGGTTATAAATGAGGTATAGTCCCTTAATGCCTGGAGGGCTCCTGTTTGGCCTGTAGCCCAGGGAGAGCGCTCGGTCGGGGAAGTCCACACCTTGTAACGTGGAGGTGCTCAGTTCCAACCCAGACAACAACACGACAGTGAAGTCTTTCCCCTGTGGCGACGGCAGGGTCAGCTGCACCTCACACAAATATAAGTTAATGTTTGTACATGAAGATCCTGCACCAAACAGGACAATCAGGTGGGACTTTAAACGGCTTAGAGATGAATCAACCACTGCACCACAGACTCACACTCCTGATGTAAAGGTATTTTACTGAACTCTATAGATGTTCACAGATCAGTTTGCTCAGATTAATCACACACAGGAGCTGTGAGTTAGAGGAGGCTGTAGCTCAGTGAGGAGAGCACTCGTTCAGAAGGTTCAGACGATGATCTGAAGGTTCCAGGTTCAATTCTCACTAACAGTAAACAGACAGAGAGTCGTAGCTTTAAGTACAGTCTGTGTGTGAGTTATTAGTGCTTATAGTGAATGTTAGAGTGATTAATGCGTGTGAAGGTGAAGGAGGTGGTGGAGCTTAGCTCAGGGAGTAAAAGGCTCAGCTAAGAAGGTGTAGGTTCTGGGTTCAAACCCTGGATGATGTGGACCAGGACAAACACAGTGTGGACCGCACTCACCTCCTGCAGCTGTGGATCCAAACCAGGATGTGTGGAGCACCCAAAGGTCTCCCCGCCCACGGGCACAAGATGAAGGTAGAGTTTTGTGGATTTGTTCATTATCTAAGTATCATCACAGAAACATAAGACTCCCTCAGGCTGGACTTGATCCTACAGTCTAACCACAGGAGAGACACTTCCTTAAGAACCTGTAACTTAACCACTGCACCACAGAAGCTCATACAGAGGATCATGAAGTCCTGAACTTTATGGAAGGTCAGACTTCATGTGGTTCATATAATTTACATTAAAAGAGTCAGTTGGTGGAGCACTCAGTGATAATGTTTCTGAAGACAAAAGCCACTGACGTGACAGACATCAGGAATAAAACAATAAAAAAAAACAATTGTGATTTATTTTCTGTAACTATGACGATAACTGACATTGATATTAATATAACATGCACAATACAAAGTTCATGATGTGTAGCTTAATAAACAGTTTCCTACCTCGTCCTATAAAGTCACATGACTCTATCATGACTCTGTCGTAATAATAATCCACACGCAGGAGCAATGAAAACATGATAAACAAACCGCAAACAAAACGACTAAAACATGACACAAACAAGGAACAAGCTTAGTTATGTAGGCCTTAGCTTTCAAATGAGACATACAGGCGGTAAACTCCAGTCCAGAAGCTTTAGATTTGATCAAAGTCTTCATTTTTACGTTTTAAAAGAAACAAAACAGGATTAAAGTGGTGACACTTTTGTCCACTAGAGGGAGACAAAACTGACCCCAGCAGAACACAGCTCAGCTTTAACCAAATCTAAAGCTCCTGGACTGAAGAGCAACAGTGTGACGCCTCATTTGAAAGCTAAGACCGCTCTTTTGTCACATCTTTGAAGCGTTTTCATGGTGTTTTCGTGGTTATTGTGAGGCTTTAGATTTGGGTAAAGCTGAGGTTCAGACAGACTCATAAACCAACAGTGAAAAAGTCACAAACACAAACTGTGGTTTAATGGCTTTATTCCAAACACTGTTTAAATACAGTTTTCCTGCAGCAAAAGCTTTAGAAACAGAAAAAACAAAACATTGTCATTGGGTTCAGTCGCT
This sequence comes from Neogobius melanostomus, assembly GCA_007210695.1. Lineage (NCBI taxonomy): Eukaryota > Metazoa > Chordata > Actinopteri > Gobiiformes > Gobiidae > Neogobius > Neogobius melanostomus. Next base: position 521,135 of record VHKM01000358.1, read on the forward strand.
GTGGGCGGAGCCTCATTGACCACATGTGACAAAAGTGTAAAACACACCTGGCCAAACTATTTAAAAAATAAAATAAATGAAACACATAATTTTAATCTCAGGTTGGTTTGGTTCATAATCTTTAAATAATCAGAGGATTTAGTTTGTAAAACAGAACTTCCTTTAACTTTAGCGCCGTTTTAAAGTGCGGCCTCTGCAGACGCTTCATCGGCCTCTTTTTAAACTCCGCCTCCCTGGTCCGCCCTAATTTAAACTCCGCCTCCCTGGTCAGCCCTAATTTAAACTCCGCCTCCCTGGTCCGCCCTTTTTAAACTCCACCTCAAGCGTCCGCCTCGGAAACGTGGAAGAGCTCGGTCACTTCTAACTTCCCCCCCGTTTGGCCCCATAGAAGAGGAGAGGCTAAATGCTAACAACATCTTTGGTCTGTTTGACTGAGCGCACGCGTAAAGACCAGACAGGTACGCATCCACTCGTCTAAGCTCAGGTAAGAACAGATCTCAGTATTTAAAAACACTGTTCCTTTAAGAACCTTTAAACGTGACGTGAAGTCCCCCGCCTTAACTGAGGGCATTTTCTCCAGTTCAGCTTTACCCAAATCTAAACACGTACAGCCTACCAGTGTAACGCCTCATTTGAAAGCTAAGACCTACAAAAGTAATCTAGAATGGTCCAACCCTCCTTTTGTCGTAACTTTATTGACTTTTTTGTTATTGTTCAGTCACTTTTGTGTTGCATTTTGTGACATTTTCATCATTGTTGTTGTTATTTTAAAGCTTTTTCAAGTCGGACCTCAGACCTGAATCCCTCAGTTAATCCTTTAGATTGGGGTAAAGCCGGACCTCAGACCTGAATCCCTCAGTTAATCCTTTAGATTGGGGTAAAGTCAGACCTCAGACCTGAATCCCTCACAGTTAATCCTTTAGATTGGGGTAAAGTCAGACCTCAGACCTGAATCCTCACAGTTAATCCTTTAGATTGGGGTAAAGTCGGACCTCAGACCTGAATCCCTCACAGTTAATCCTTTAGATTGGGGTAAGTCAGACCTCAGACCTGAATCCCTCAGTTAATCCTTTAGATTGGGGTAAAGCCGGACCTCAGACCTGAATCCCTCAGTTAATCTTTAGATTGGGGTAAAGTCAGACCTCAGACCTGAATCCCTCACAGTTAATCCTGAGTCTTTGTTTCCGTGACGTTAAACCAAGAACAAGTGACTTTGTTTCAGCTCAAATAAATGATACACATTTAAAACAAACTAATGAACCTGATTCTTCCTGCACAAAATGTGACATTTTTATGTGACACAAACTCGTTTCTAGCTCTCACAATCCTCCTGCATGTCCCAAATGTTAATATGCAAGTCTCACGTCCGTGTGCAGCTTTGAGCGTCGGAACGGTGAAGACACTTTGTGGTTCCTCAGCTTTAAAGGTTCTAATGAGTTTCTGAATGACTGTAGAACGTGACTTTAAACCCGTCAGTCACAGCAGAGGATTTTAAACTAAACTCTGTCAGGACTTTTACAGTTAGATTCTTTCTTCTTCATGTTCAACACTTCAGGAAACGTCAAACTGCTTTGGTTCAGGACTTAGGACTTAGGACTTTAGGCTCGGTTTCCTTCAAACAAAACTGTATCACGATATGTGATCGGCCTAAGTATCGTGACACAAAGATCGTCCCTCATGTTTCCACAGAGCTGTGACGTCACTCACATACACCTTTATTCACCACAAATAAATAAACAAAACTGGTCCAGACGACTGCTGTTAGAGCCTCAGCGTTAGTGCAGCGGTGTGGGCGGGGCCTCAGGGGGCGGGGCCTCAGGGGGCGGTCCACCACACGGCGAGCAGCGAGCAGAGCAGACCAATCAGGAGGCTGGCTGAGGCGGCGGGGGCGGAGTTACACAGGTCAGAGTTACAGCAGGAGAAAGTGAAGCTCGGGACCTGGAAGACAGAGAGCCACAGGTTATACTGTGATACTGCAGTACTTTCTACTGCGATACTGCAGTACTTCTACTGAGACACTGCAGTACTTCTACTGCGATACACGCTGATAATGCAGTACTTTGTACTGTGAATACTTCCAGAATGATCTGAGCTTTGACTGTAGGATCATTGATTTACTGCAGTATTATTATACATTATAGCAGAGGTTCCCAACTGGTGGACCTGGGTCCAGAGGCTGTCCATCCTCTCTAAATATTTAAAGAGGAGGTATTCTGCTTTTTTCAATCACATAGCACCAGTCTATAGCATACTACAATGATGACGTAACCTTCTGTTGGTCTGTATATGCAGTAAATTAAAATAACTGCCTTGAATAAAATTGCTCTCTCAAATGGCTGTACTGAACGTCTTGAAATAGGCCTCTGTCTCTTTAAGAAGCTTTCCGACACGCCCCCTTCAGCACACTGCTGTGGCATCTAAACAACACTACTGTGCGGGGAGGGGGCTCTGCTGAGCTGAGGAGCAGTGGTTGGTGGCTTGGCTGGTGACGAAAGGTCCAGAGGCGTCTCCAGGAGGTGGGGGCGTTCCTAGGAGGACTGAGGCATAGCTACACCTAAAATGGCTGCCGTCTAAGTTTTTACTGATTACTCAAAAATATGTGAATGAGCCAAGGCAACACTCCAGGCATGTGTTTAATGAGGGAATGACATAATAACATGATATAAAGATTTTACATAATACCCCCCTTTAAGTAACTTAAGTACTAAGTACTGCTTTAAGTAATTTGTTTGCCTTAATAAATCCTCTCCCTCGTCCCTCTGGGGTAATACAAGTGTTAATGGGATGACTGGGGGTCTTTCATCGCCCCCTGGTGTCTCCGGGTCAGAGTCTCCAATACACACTAATGGAATCACGAAGAAGAAGCTAACAGGCTAACTGTGGGCTAGCGCCACTTAAACAGTATTTACAGCCAAGTTTGTACAATATTCCTCTGTCCCTTTGTCTTTCCTGTCAGTGTAGTATTTACTCTCACGGACAATTAATGAGTAAAAAACACAACATGTACAACACCTGCAGTGGCGCTTACGGCCTCTAGGGGCACGAGTTACTGAGTTCTGCTTTAATATCTCAGGCTGAATTAATAACTATTTAAACAATATAAATATCATTGAAATATGACTCATTGATCAATGACTGAACATGGAAAGTAACGTTTGAGGACCTCGAGGCAAATAAGTTAAGGACCCCTGCATTATAGTATTATAGATTATAGATGATTAGATTATAGATGATTATAGATTATAGATGATTAGATTATAGATAATTAGATTATAGATGATTATAGTATTATAGATGATTATAGATTATAGATGATTAGATTATAGATGATTAAGGATTATAATTGTATTATATATTTACCATTGGATAGACGAAGGACAGACTGTTGAAGTCACACTCGGAGTATTTGACACAGCTGCGATAAGTGTCTCCTCCTGAAACACAAATATAAATAGTGAGTAGTGACTGGGAGCCTCGCTTCTGTCAGTCTGCCCCAGGGCAGCAGTGGCTACAACAGCAGTTTACCATCACTGAGTCTGGAGTTAATGAATAATGTGAAGTGTTTGAGTTTTTATTATTGTTCTCATGAAGCTCCAGCTGATCCGAGAGTTCAGTTTCAGACACATCACAGAGGAAACATTTAACCCTTTATACCCCCTTATAACCCTTTATAACTTTTATAACCCTTTATAAACCCTTTATAACCCTTTATAACCCTTTATAACCTTTTATAACCCTTTATAACCTTTATAACCCTTATAACCCTTTATAACCTTTATAACCCTTTATAACCTTTATAACCCTTTATAACCCTTTATACCCTTTATACCTTTATGACCCTTTATACCTTTATAACCTTTATAACCCTTTATACTTTATAACCCTTTATAACCTTTATAACCCTTTATAACCCTTTATAACCCTTTATACCTTATACCCTTTATAACCTTTATAACCCTTTATAACCCTTATAACCCTTTATAACCCTTTTATACCCTTCCTTATAACCCTTTATAACCCTTTATAACCCTTTATAACCCTTATAACCTTTATAACCCTTTATACCCCCTTATAACCCTTTATAACCCTTTATAACCCTTTATAACCCTTTATACCTTTATAACCCTTTATAACCTTTATAACCCTTTATACCCTTTATAACCCTTTATACCCTTTATGACCCTTTATACCCTTTATAACCCTTTATAACCCTTTATAACCTTTATAACCCTTTATAACCCTTTATAACCCTTTATAACCTTTATAACCTTTATAACCCTTTATACCCTTTATACCCTTTATACCTTTTATAACCTTTATAACCCTTTATAACCTTTATAACCTTATAACCTTTATAACCCTTTATAACCTTTATAACCCTTATAACCTTTATAACCTTTATCTTTTAAAACCTTTATGACCCTTTATACCTTTATAACCCTTTATACGACCCTTTATACCCTTATGACCCTTTATACCCCCTTATAACCCTTTATAACCCTTTATAAACCCTTTATAACCCTTTATAACCCTTAATAACCCTTTATAACCCCTTATAACCTTTATAACCCTTTATACCCTTTAAAACCCTTTATAACCTTTATAAACCCTTTATAACCCTTTATAACCCTTTATAACCTTTATAACCCTTTATAACCCCTTTATGACCTTTTAACCTTTATACCCTTTATAACCCTTATATTTTTACCTTTATAACCCTTTATAACCTTATACCCTTTATAACCCTTTATAACCCTTTATAACCTTTTATACCCTTTATACCCTTATACCCAATTATAACCACTTTATTAACCCTTTTATACACCTTTATAACCTATAACCCTTTATACCCTTTTACCTTATAACCCCTTTATAAACCTTTATAACCTTTATAACCTTTAATAACCCTTTTATAACCCTTTATACCCTTGACCTTTAGACCTTTATAACCCTTTATAACCCTTATAACCTTTATACCCTTATAACCCTTTATACCCTTTATAACCTTTATAACCCTTTATAACCCTTATACCTTTATAACCTTTAAACCTTTATACCTTTATACCCTTTATAACCTTTAAACTATAACCCTTTATAACCTTATACCCTTTATAACCCTTTATAACCCTTTATAACCTTTATGAACCCTTTATAACCCTTTTATACCCTTTATAACCCTTTATAACCTTTATGACCCTTTATACCCTTAGTAACCCTTTATAACCCTCTTAATTCCCTTAATTACCTTTTTATGAACCCTTTATGACCCTTTATGACCTTTTAATAACCCTTTAATAACCCTTATACCCTTTATAACCTTTATACCATTTTATAACCTTTATAACTTTTATAACCTTTATACTTTAATAAACCCTTTATAACCTTTATGACACCTTTTATACCCTTATAACCCTTTATACTTTATAACGCCTTTATAAACCTTTTATAAACCCTTTATACCCTTATAACTAAATACCCTTTAGAACCCTTTATAACTTTATAACCCTTTATACCCTTTTTAAACCCTTTATATACCCTTTATAACCTTTATAACCCTTTAGAACCTTTTATAACCCTTATACCCCTTATAAACCCTTTAATAACCTTTATGACCTTTATGACCCTTTATAACCCTTTATAAAAACCCTGAAATAAACCCTTTAATAACCCGTTTATACCCTCATGACCCTTTATGACCCTTTATGACGCCTTTATACCCTTTATAACCCTTTAATAACCCTTTATAACCATTTATTAAACCTTATAACCTTTATAACCCTTTATAACCATATAACCCTTATACCCTTTATAACCATTTTATAACCTTTATAACCTTTATAACCCTTTATAACCTTTATAAACCTTATACCCTTTAAACCCTTTATAACCCTTTATACCCTTTATAACCTTTATAACCCTTACCCTTATAACCCTTTAGAACCCTTATACCCTTTATAAACCCTTTAAAACCCTTAAGAACCCTAATAACCCTTTATACCCCTTTATAACCCTTTATACACTTAATAAACCCTTTAAAAACCTGAATAAACCCTTTATAACCCTTTATACCCTTTTATACCCTTAAACCCTTAAAACCTTTTATAGACCCCATTATACCCCTTTATAACCTTTAAACCTTTATAACCTCTTTATAACATTTATAACCCTTTATAACCTTTATAACCTTTATAACCCCCGTTATAAACCACGCTTAATAACCCTATTAATAACCCTTTAATACCCTTTTATAACCCTTTATAACCCTTTAATACCCTTAAATAACCCTTATAACCTTTTTATAACCCGTTATAACCTTTATAACCATTTATAACCTTTATAACTCCATTAACCTTTATAACTCCTGTTATACTTCTTTATACCCTTTACCCTTTATTAACCATTTATAACCTTATAACATTAATAACCTTATAACGCTTTTATAACCTTTTATTAACCCTTATACCCTTAAAATCCCTTTATAACCCTATAACCCTTATAACACTTAATAAACCGCCTTTTATACCTCTTTAAACCCTTTTATAAAACCTTTATAACCCTTGTATACCCTTTATATAACCCTATTACCCTTTATAAACCCCTTTATATACCCTTTATAATCTCATTTATAATCCTTTATGACCATTTATAACCTTTATAACCTTGATAACCCTTTATACCCTTTTATAACCCTTTATAAAACCCTTTAATAACCTTTATAACCCTTTATAACCCTTTATACTAACTTTATAACGACCTTTATACCCTTCTAACCCTTATAGAACCTTTTTATAACCCTTTAATTAACCTTATAACCATTTAATAACCTTTATAACCCCTTTATACCCTTTATAACCCTTTAATACCCTTTATAACCCTTATAACCCTTTAATAACCATGTTAATATACCTTTATAACCTATATATATCTCTCTATATATCTCTTAAAAATCCCTTAATAACCTTTTTATAACCCTTTATAACCGCTTTATACCTGTATAACCTCTTATAACCTTTATATACCCTTTATACCCTTTATAACACCTTTATAACCTTTATAAACCTTTATAACCTTTAGTAACTCCTTTAATAACCTTTTAATAACCTTTTATAACCCCATATAACCCTTGTATATCCTTTATAACCTTTAATACCCTTAATACGCCTTAACCCTTTTATAACCCTTTATAAAAACCCTTTATAACCTTTTTATAATAACCCTTATTATAAACCCCTTTTTAATTTACCCTTATAACCCTTTATAACCCTTTAATAACCCTTTTATAACCTTTAATACCTTGTATAAACCCTTATAACCCTTTATACCCTTATATTAACCCTTTAAACCTTTTATAACCTATAACCTTTATAACCATTTATACCCCTTTATGACCATTTATAACCTTTATAACCTTGATAACCCTTTATACCCTTTTATAACCCTTTATAAAACCCTTTAATAACCTTTATAACCCTTTATAACTCTTTATAAACCATTTATACCCTTTAAAACTCAATTTATAAAACCCTTTATAACCATTATTAACCTTATAACCATTTATAGACCTTTATAACCTTATAACCCCTTATAACCCTATAGCCCTTTATAACCCTTTAATACCCTTTAATAACCCTTTATAAACCCTTTATAACCTTTTATAACCCTTAGAACCTTTATAACCATTTTACCTAATCTTAATAACCCTTTATACCCCTTTATAACCCTTTAAACCCTTTATACCCTTTAAACCCTTTATAACCTTATAACCTTTTATAACCCTTTATAACCCTTTATAAACCTTTATAACCCTTTATAACCCTTTATAACACCTTTATAACCTTTATAACCCTTTATAACTTATAATCTTATAACCCTTATACCCCTTATAACCCTTTATAATCCCTTATAACCTTTTGATAAACCTTTATAACCTTTATAACCCATTTAATAATCTAAACCTTTATACCCTTTATAACCCTTTATTACCCTTATAACCCTTTATAACTTTTATAACCCTTTAATAACCCTTTATAACCCTTTATAACCTTTATACCTTATAACCCTTTAATACAACTTTTATAACCATTTTAACCTTTATAACCATTTTATAACCTTTAACCATTATACCTTTATAACCCTTATACCACTTATAAAACCCTTTAATAACCCTTTTATAAACCTTTATAACCATTTTATAACCCTTTATAAACCTTTATATACCTTTTAGTAAAACCCCTCTATAACCCTTTATACCCTTATAACCTTTATAACCCTTATACCCTTTTATAACCCTTTAGAACCCTTTAGAACCTTTATAACCCTTTATAACCTTTAATAACCATTTAATACCTTTATAAACCCTTATAACCTTATAAACTCTTTATCACCTTTTCACTAATCCCTTTATAACCCTTTATAACCCTTATAAACCGCAATAATAACGCCTTTATAGAACGTCTGCATTAACGCCTTTATAAACGTCTGCATTAACGCCTTTATAAACGTCGCATTACGCCTTTTATTAAACGTCTGCATTAACGCCCTTATTAACCTTTATAAACCCTTTAAAACCCTTATATACCCTTATAAAACCTTTATAAGAACCTTTATAACCCATTTAATACCTTTATAAGCCTATTATAAGCCTTTATAACCCCTTATAAACTCCTTTATAACCCTTACGAACGCCTTTAGAACTCTTTATAACCCTTTAATAACCTTTTATAACCTTTGATAACCTTTATAACCTTATAACCCCTTATAACCTTTAAACCCTATAACCTTTATACCTTATAAACCCCTTTATAGCCCTTTATAACCCCTTTATAACCCTTAATAACCTTTTATAACCTTAGACCTTTATAACCCCTTTATAAAACCCTTTTAATAACCTTTTATAAGACCTTTATACCTTTATAACCCTTTATAACCTTTATAACCCTTTAGAACCTTTATAACCCTTTATAACCTTTAAAACCTTTTATAACCCTTTATAACCCTTATAAGACCCTTTATATACCCTTTATACCCTTTTATAACTTTATCTTTAAACCTTTATAACCCTTTATACCCTTTAGTAAACCCTTTATAACCTTATAACCCTTTATAACGCGCTTTATAACCCTTATACCCTTAGAACCCTTTATAACCTTTATAACCCTTTAATCCCTTTATAACTCCTTATAACCATTTATAACCCTTTATAACCCTTTATAACCTTAAACCTTTTAACCCTTATAACCCTTTATAGACCATTTATAACCCTTTAATTAACCCTTAAATAACCCTTTTAACCCTTATGAACCCTTATAACCCTTTATAACCCTTTATAACCCTTATACCTTATAACCTTTATAAACCTTTATAACCCTTTTATACCCTTTATTACCCTTTTATAACCTTTATAACCTTAACCCTTTTACCCTTTTTAACCCTTTAATAACCTTTTATAACCCTTATACCCTTATAACCTTTATACCCTTATAACCCTTTATAACCCTTTAAACCCTTTATACCCTTAAACCCTTTATAAACCTTTATAACCCTTAATTACCCTTATAACTCCTTATTACCCCTTTAATAACCCTTAAACCCTTTATAACCCTTATACATACCCTTATAACCTTTATAACCATTTATAACCCTTATAACCCTTTATAACCCTTATAACCTTTAATTACCCTTTATAACCATTACCCTTTATACCCTTTATAACCCTTTATAACCTTTATAACCCTTTATAACCCTTTATAACCCTTTATATAACCTTTAATAACCTTATAACCTTTATAACCTTATAGACCCTTAATAACCACAAACCTTTCACCCAACAGAAACCTGGAAACTGCAGTGTGTGTAATGGTAGCAGAAGTATTACTGCACGCCCTGCAGAAGGCAGGTGTATGTGTATTACTACTGTAGTACTGCTGTAGTACGTGTCCGTATTGCAGTAGTACTGCAGTATGTATACTGCAGTATTGTAGTACTTGTACCTCTTGGCCTCAGGGTGAGGCAGTTGTGTGTGTGTTGTGTAGTATGCAGTAGTACTGCAGTATTGTAGTACGTGTACCTCTGGCCTTCAGGGGTAGCCAGTGTGTGTGTAAGTATTTGCAGTAGTACTGCAGTATTGTAAGTACTTGTACCCTAGCCTTCAAGGGTGAGGCAGTGTGTGGTGTTGTGTGTAGTATTGCAGTAAGTACGCAGTATTGTAGTACTTTACTCTGCTCATTCAAGGGGAGGCAAGTGTGTGTGTGTGGTTGTGTAGTATTGCAAAGTAGTACTGCATATTGTAGTACTTGTACCTCTGCCCTTCAGGGTGAGGCAGTGTGTGGTGTAATTGCAGTGTATGGCAGTATGTAGATTGTACCTCTAGCCTTAGGGTGAGGCAGTGTGTGGTGTGTGTGTAGATGTGCAGGTATACTTGCAGTATCTGTAGTACTTGTTACCTTGGCCTTCACGGTGACGGCAGTGGTGTGTGTGGTGTGTGTGTGTGTAGTATTGCAGTAGTACTGGTATTGGTAGTACTTGTAAGCCTCTGGCCTCGGCTGAGGCAGTTGTTGTGCTGTGTGTGTGTGTGTGTGTAGTATTGGCAGTAGTACGAGTTTGTAGTACTTCGTACTCTGGCCTTCAGGCTGAGGCAGTGTGTGGTGGTGTGTTTTGTGTAGTATTGCAGTGTACTGTCAGTATTGTAGTACTTGTCCTCTGGCTTCAGGGTGAAAGGCAGGCGTCGTCTTGGCTGCAGTCTCTGGTTTTTGATCGCAGGATCCAGAATTTCTGACAACTTGTACATTTTTATAGATTCCACCTGGAACAAAACATATACTTTACATGATCATATTCTCATATAATCTTTATAACTTCTTATAATCTTTATTAATCATTAAAATCTTATCATATTTTCAGCCTCTGCTATGAACAAACAGCTGATCCTTTAAAACCATCCAAGCTTCACTGCAAGAAAAAGCCTCATGTTTTTATTAGTTTCAGAACCTTATTGGAATGCAAAATATGATTTGACTCGAATTAGGACGAGATGTTTCAGAGGAGGACGTTTATTATTTACTACAGTCATGAAGCCGTTTCTCTGGAGACGTTATTATTTAACTACAGTCACTGAAGCCGTTTCACTGGAGACGTTATTATTTACTGACAGTCACTGAAGCCGTTTCACTGGAGACGTTATTATTTCTAAGTCACTGAAGCCGTTTCTTTCTCTGGAGACGTTATTATTTACTAACAGTCACTGAGAGCCGTTTCTCTGGAGACGTTTAATTTTTCTGGAGACGTTATTATTTAACTACAGTCACTGAAGCCGTTTCTCTGGAGACGTTATTCTTTACTACAGTCTGAAGCGTTACTGGAGACGTTATTATTTACTACAGTCACTGAAGCCGTTCACTGGAGACGTTATTATTTACTACAGTCACTGAAGCTGTTTCACTGGAGACGTTATTATTTAACTACAGTCACTGAAGCCGTTTCTCTGGAGACGTTATTCTTTACTACAGTCTGAAGCGTTACTGGAGACGTTATTACTTTACAACAGTCACTGAAGATTGTTCACTGGAAGACGTTTATTAATTTAACTACAGTCACTGAAGCCGTTTCCTGGAGAACGTTATTATTTACTACAGTCCTGAAGCCGTTTCCTCTGGACGACGTTATTATTTACTACAGGTCACTGAAGCCGTTCACACTGGAGGACGTATATTATTTACTACAGTCACTGAAGCCGTTTCACTGGAGACGTTATTTACTACATCCACTCGAAGCCGTTTCACTGGAGACGTTATTATTTACTACAGTCACTAAAGCCGTTTTCAACTGGAGACGTTATTATTACTACAGTCACGAAGCCGTTTCACTGGAGACGTTATTATTTACTACAAGTCACTGAAGCCGTTTCACTGCGAGACGGTTATTATTTTACTACAGTCACTGAAGCCGTTTCACTGGAGACGTTAATTTACTACAGTCACTGAAGCCTTTCAACTGAGACTTATTATTTACTACAGTCACGAAGCTGTTTCTTCTGGGAGACTTTTTTACTACAGTCACTGAAGCGTTATCCACTGGAGACGTTATTATTTCTACAGTCATGAGCCGTTTCACTGAGACGTTATTATTTAACTAAGGTCACTGAGCCGTTTCTCTCTGGAAACGTGTTATTATTTACTATCATCACTGAAGCCGTTTCACTGTAAGGAACGGTTTTATTTACTACAGTCACTGAAAGTGTTTCTCGGAGACTATTTTTACTACAGTCACTGAAGCCGTTTCACTGAACGATTATATTTACTAAGTCACTGAAGCCGTTTCACTGGAGACGTTATTATTTACTAAGTCCACGAAGCCGTTTCACTGGAGACGTATTTATTACTACAGTCACTGAGCCGTTTCACTGGAGACGTTATTATACTACAGTCAGAAGCCGTTTCAACTGGAGACGTTATTATTTACTACAGTCACTAAGCCGTTTCACTGGAGACGTTATTATTTACTACATCACTGAAGACGTTTCCACTGGGAAGTTATTTACTACATCACTGAAGCCGCTTTTCAACTTGGAGACGTTTTTATTTACACAGTACTGAAGCGTTTCACTGGCAGACGTTATTATTTACTACGTCACTGAAGATTTTCACTGGAGAGTTATTATTTACTACAGTCACTGAGCTGTTTTCTCTGGAGACGGTTATTATTACTACACGTACTGAAGCCGATTTCACTGGAGACAGTTATTATTTTATATAAAGCCACTGAAGCCGTTTCTCTGGAGACGTTATTATTTTACTCAGTCACGAAGCCGTTTCACTGGAGACGTTTATTACTACAGTCACGAAGCGTTTTCACTGGAGACGGTTATTATGTTACTACAGTCACTGAAGCCGTTTCACTGGAAGACGTTTTTACTCAGTCCATCGAAGCCTTTCTCTGGAGACGTTATTTTTATACAGTCCTGAAGCCATTTCACTGGAGACGTTACTTATTACTAAGTCACTTGAGTCCGTTGCCCTGAGACTTATTATTTCCTACAGCACGAAGACGTTTCACTGGAGACGTTATTTAATTTACTACATACACTGAAGCCGTTTCACTGGACTTATTATTTACTAACAGTCCTGAAGCCGTTTTCCTGGAGACGCTTATTATTTACTACAGTCACTGAGCGTTTCCCAACTGGAGGACGTTTATTATTTAGCTACATCACTGAAGCGTTTCACTGGAGACGTTATTATTTACTACAGTCACTAAAGCCCGTTTACTGGAGACGTTATTTATTTACTACAGTCACTGAAGCCGCTTCACTGGAGACGTTATTTTACTACAGTCACTGAGCCGCTTCACTGGAGACTTATATTTACTACAGTCACTGAAGCCGCTTCACTGGACGACGTTATTATTTACTACAGTACTAAAGCCGTTTCAACTGGAGTACGTTATTATTTATACATCCAACTGAACCGTTTCAACCTGGAGACGTTATTATTTACTACAGTCACTGAAGCGTTTCACTGGAGACGTTATTATTTATAACAGTCCTGAAGCCGTTCACTGGAGACGTTTATTATTTACTAACACGTCACTGGAAGCCGTTTCTCTGGAGACGTTATTATTTACTACACGTCACTGAAGATGTTTTCAACTGGAGAAGTTATTATTACTACAGATCATGAAAGTCGTTTCACCTGGAGACGTTATTATTACTACTACATCACTGAAGCGTTTTCCACTGAGACGTTATTATTTACTACAGTCACTGAAGCCGTTTCTCTGGAGACGTATTATTTACTACAGTCACTGAAGATGTTCACTGAGACGTTATTATTTACTACAGTCACTGAGCCGTTTTCACTGGAGACGTTATTTTTACTAAGTCACTGAAGCCCTTCACCTGGGAGTTATTATTTACTACAGTCCTGAAGCCCGCTTCACTGGAGAGTTATTATACTACAGTCACTGAGCCTTTCACTGGAGACGTTATTTATTTACTACAGTCACTGAAGATGTTTCACTGGAGACGTTATTATTTACTACATCCTGAAGCCGTTTCCACTGGAACGTTATTATTTACTACTACAGTCCTGAGCCGTTCAACTTGGAGACGTTATTTATTTAGCTACATCACTGAAGCCGTTCACTGGAGACGTTATATTTACTACAGTCACTGAAGAGCCGTTTCACTGGAGAACGTTATTATTTACTAACAGTCACTGAAGAATGTTTTTCAACTGGAACGTTATTTATTTACTACAGTCACTGTAAGCCGTTTCAACTGGAGAACGGTTATTATTTACTAACAGTCATGAGCCGTTCACTGGAGACGTTATTATTTACTCAGAGTCACTGAAGCTGTTTCACTGGAGACGTTTATTATTACTACAGTCATGAAGCCGTTTCACCTGGAGACGTTTATTATACTACAGTCCACTGACGTTTCAACTGGAGCCGTTATTATTTACTACTACAGTCACTAAAGCCGTTTTCTGGGACGTTATTATTTACTTAGTCACTGAAGCCGTTTCTCTGGAGACGTTATTATTTTACTACAGTCATGAAAGCCGTTTCTCTGGAGACGTTTTATTTACTAGTCACTGAAGCCGTTTCTGAGAACGTTATTATTATACAAGTACTGAAGCCGTTTCAACTGAGACGTGTTATTATTTACTACAGTCACTGAAGCGTTTCCCTGTGGAGACGTTATTATTTACTACAGTCATGCAACTGCCTGAAGCTTTAAGGCAGACCTGGGCCTGTTTCTAACCAGGCTCACTCTGAGTCTGGCTCATTACTATGGAAACATAGTCAGAGAACTTAGCCTGGTTCGGGCCAGGCTAAGAGCAGATGTTTCTTCTTCGTGGAATCAAACACCAATGGGCAATGTAAATGATACAAGCAGGGTATTAGCGCCATCATCTGGACAAAATGTATGTTGGCCTCAAAAATCACAAAATCAATGACTTTATGCAATAAATGATAAATATACACCAACATTGTGTTTGTCTCATCTGTGAAATACAAAGTTATGTGACACATTAAGGACATTATGTGTCATCAATAAGTTTGTCCAATAAAAGGATCATCATCCCACAGGACCAGGGCTTCATCTGTAAATCGTAGTTTCAGGAACACTTTGGTTTGATGTGATGGATTCAGGGAACAGGCCAAAACATTTGCCGGAACACTCTCATTAAGCACCATTATATCAGATCAAATCTTTAAATTCCTGGGAAAAAAAGTGTTTAAATTCATATAAGCGCCAATTTATGTTCTTCCCAGTGAGTGCCCTGTCCAAAAAAATAATAATAAGTTGAGGCTCGGCTCGATCTCACAGTCTTATGTATGGGAGCCCTGAGCTCTACCTATGGAGCTAACACAGCGCTCTACCTATGGAGCTAACACAGCGCTCTACCTATGGAGCTAACGTAGCAGAACAAGCTGGCGGCCTGTGAAGTATGAACTCAGTGAACTCTGTGATCGTTAGTGTGGTCTGCTTATGTACAAGGGCTAATTAGTTGAACCTGTCTTGAATTAGTGAGATTAGCAGAGCTCGGTTTCCCTTTGGTGAAACAGTAAACGCAGCTTGAATTGTTGTGCCTCACGTAAGCCAGGATTTGGAGCCTAAGCCGAGCTTTACTGAGCCAGTTTTATGAAACAACCCTCTGTTTCTCTGAGAATCAGTAACACTCAGGAAAACAAACTGGAAACATCTGTGAAGATCTGAGTTTTCAGCTCGTGGAGACTCGGGCTGAGTAACGTTAAACAAGTCTGGAATCAGAAAAATTAAATGATCAAAATCAGAAACCCATTAAACTCTTGTTTCTTCAGATCCAGGTCCTGATGCTGCTGGTCCAGGACAGGATTAAAGGAAGACTTTGTTTCAGCTCAAATAAAGGATTCTTTCCCCTTTTTCCCTTAATGACTCCAGAGTTTCAGGTTGAATACACGTATACTTTAGAGTCGTTAAAGTACTGGTCTCTAAATGAATATAACGGTCCCTTTACATCAATGTATCAGATATTTACATTTCTGACCTTGGATCTGACGTCTTTCTGAAAACATTCCAGTCTCACATCATTAAACAGATTTAAATGTTTTTCTCCTTAAATGGAAACGCTGATCACGCTTTACAAACCGGCCTCAGCCCTGTGGTTTACTTTAGTAACTTTGTGACTCACCTGTGTTCATGAGGGCGCAGAGCAAGGCCACGGCGAGGACCAGGTGGAGCTTCATCTTCACCTGAAACATCTGAAACTCAGTGGGACCAGACCCGGACTGACTCAGACTCTGAGCCAGAGCCGCTCGTCTCTGTGTCGTCTCCATTGTTCAGCTCAAACAAGGGTTTAAACACTGGCCCCTCTGTGCGGGTTAGAGCTCAGGCTGTGAGCTCATCTGACCAGCACAGAGTAAACTGACCATAACAAGAGTAAACTGACCTAAACCAGGACTAAACTGACCACAACCAGGACTAAACTAACCTAAACAAGGGTTTAAACACTGGCCCCTCTGTGCGGGTTAGAGCTCAGGCTGTGAGCTCATCTGACCAGCACAGAGTAAACTGACCATAACAAGAGTAAACTGACCTAAACCAGGACTAAACTGACCACAACCAGGACTAAACTAACCTAAACAAGGGTTTAAACACTGGCCCCTCTGTGCGGGTTAGAGCTCAGGCTGTGAGCTCATCTGAGCAGCACAGAGTAAACTGACCATAACAAGAGTAAACTGACCTAAACCAGGACTAAACTAACCACAACCAGGACTAAACTGACCTAAACCAGGACTATACTAACCTAAACCAGGACTAAACTGACCTAAACAAGGGTTTAAACACTGGCCCCTCTGTCGGGTTAGAGCTCAGGCTGTGAGCTCATCTGAGCAGCACAGAGTAAACTGACCATAACAAGAGTAAACTGACCTAAACCAGGACTAAACTAACCACAACCAGACTAAACTGACCTAAACCAGACTATACTAACCTAAACCAGGACTAAACTGACCTAAACAAGGGTTTAAACACTGGCCCCTCTGTGCGGGTTAGAGCTCAGGCTGTGAGCTCATCTGACCAGCACAGAGTAAACTGACCATAACAAGAGTAAACTGACCTAAACCAGGACTAAACTAACCACAACCAGGATTAAACTGACCTAAACCAGGACTAAACTAACCACAACCAGGACTAAACTAACCACAACCACTTTAGTCCGAGTGTTTCTGAGACTGAAAACTAAAGAAAGGCCTCAATGTTTTAAATAAAAGCCCAATGTGGATTTAGTCGTTAAAGTTGGTGCTAAATAAACTAAAACTGTATCAATGTGTTTTTCTTTTAAAGTCAAAATGTAGAGCAACATTTTCAAATAAATTTGCAAAACAAAACAAAACAAAAAAATCAGTCACAGATCGTCACAGATCGGTCACAGATCGGTAAAAGACCTTGAAAGTCGACGACCTTGGATTGGTCGACTCACAATTAAAATCCGACAAACGTCTAAAGAAAATGTGAAAAACTGAAATAGTTTCAAACTTAGACACTACATCCCAAACCAACCTTACACTATTCTCACATAGATCATACATGTGCATGAGCACACGGGCCCAGGCCACGCCCTCAGACACTAAACACGCCAGGTCATTATACAATAGTCAATCCAACAAACAAAACAATCCATCATCTCCACAGGTTTAAACTAAACTTTAGTGATTCAAACGTCTGACCTGAGCCTCAGGAACATCTGAGCCTATAGAGAAAAGTGCAGAAAACTCATTAAAGTTCTTTTACAAAGACACTGTAAAACTAATACTTCGTCTTCCTCAGAGGCAGGGGGCGTGGCCACACTGACGTACGCGATAAACCTGTCAGTGAGGCCACGCCCCCGCCTCATGACTGAGGTTAAAGAGTTACATCTTGGCTGAACTCGAAACAGAAATGTTTGTAAAAACACTTTATAGCGTCAGTGAAGAAAAGCCCAACCAGGGTCTGGAGCTGAAAATTAGCACGAGCTATAAACTCTTTTCTTTAACAGAGTGTAAATGAATAACTTTTATTTTACCGATGTCAGTGTGATTTTATGTTAGTTCTGTTTATTAAAATGTTACTTTGCATTTTTTTCCTGTTTCATATTCAGTTCAACGTGATTTATTTTAATAACCCAGTATTTATCCTGATGGTCATAGTTTATCCTGAGATCATTTCAGTTAAAGCTCATTTAGCTGCCGCTTGTTATTGGAATAACAGATCACGAACATGTTTAAACCGTTAAACACGGTTTGACACATTCTGTATAACCACACACACACACACACACACACACACTTTATTAAAACATGATCCTGTGACGTTTTAATAAACTTTCTGCAGGACTTCCTTTATGTAACTAAAGCAAACATGAAGAATAACCCTCTGGATTCTTTCAAACTGTTACCTGTTAGTTCACCACAGTGAGGCCACAGTGAGGCCGCCGCCACAGTGAGTGCGTTTACAAGGGCTCGAAATTCCCGGTTATTCGCTATATTCCGGTTATGGCAGTTTTCGGGATATGGTGTTTATACGACACTGAGAAATCGGGAAACTCAAATTCCTTGTTTACATGATCAAATAAGGAAACCCTTATCGAATCGAATTTAAACTCTGTCCGCGCATGCGCATACATTACATTTGAGCACAATACGGTGAAAATATGAAAAGTATAAATGTGTGGCTTATTGTGAGGCTTGTTCTTTTGAGTCACTTTGGGCTCAATTTTTTTGCTCGTCCTCGACATCCTGAGCTACGACAGTGACGGCAGGTTGTGGATAATTCCTGACCTTTACCCGTCCTGGGTCTGTCTTCATCACTGAGTGGACCAGGGAGCTCTGGGAGAAGGTTCGAAGCCGGGGCCGGAGTGAGAGAGTGGAGCTGATGGAGTTCACCCATAGTTAGTGAAGGAAAAACCTAATCCGGCTCTGTGTTGTGGTCGACTCCTCTCTGCGTCCAGAGGAAAACCAGCCTTGAAACGGTCACAGACAGTTTCACATAAATCCACATTACGATGCTTCTTTCCATCTTAAATATTCACTACTTTCAGTTCTTTCATGGTTAAAATAAAAAACTCTGTCTCCTCTTGACTCCAGAAACAGGAGCACTTCAGACTCGCCGCCGCAGTGTTTGTTTACGATTAACTGCGCAAGAAATGGGAAGTTTATTAAAACCGGAAAATAGCGTTTACATGAAGTTATATCCCGGTTACTGACGGAAAATCACAGCTAGAAAATCCGGGTTTCTCAAAATCGGGAAACTGTGTTTATATGATCAAAGACAAAACCGGAATATTAAAACTCCCGATAATAACCGGGAATTTCGAGCCCTTGTAAACGCACTCAGTGAGGCCGCCACAGTGAGGCCGCCACAGTGAGGCCGCCACAGTGAGGCCACAGTGAGGCCGCCACAGTGAGGCCGCCACAGTGAGGCCGCCACAGTGAGGCCACAGTGAGGCCGCCACAGTGAGGCCGCCACAGTGAGGCCGCCACAGTGAGGCCACAGTGAGGCCGCCACAGTGAGGCCGCCGCAAGAGTCAGAGTTTATAAATGACGGAGGCCCAGTGTGAGTCAAAGTGCTTTATTTGTTCAGATTTTGTTAAACGCTGCGACGTCGACCGACTGCACCAGGTCCTCGAAGGCGGTGATCTGCTCCTCCAGGATGTCTGTGCCCACCTGAGAGAGACACAGGTGAGAACAGGTAACCCCGCCCCCCAAGACATGTGAGAACAGGTAACCCCGCCCCCTAAGACATGCGAGAACAGGTAACCCCGCCCCCCAAGACATGTGAGAACAGGTAACCCGCCCCTAAGACATGTGAGAACAGGTAACCCCGCCCCCTAAGACATGTGAGAACAGGTAACCCCGCCCCCTAAGACATGTGAGAACAGGTAACCCCGCCCCCAAGACATGTGAGAACAGGTAACCGCCTAAGACATGTGAGAAAGGTAACCCGCCCCTAAGACATGTGAGAACAGGTAACCCCGCCCCCTAAGACATGTGAGAACAGGTAACCCGCCCCTAAGACATGCGAGAACAGGTAACCCCGCCCCAGAGGTGAGAACAGTACCCCGCCCCTTAAGACATGTGAGAACAGGTAACCGCCCGCCCCCAAGACATGTGAGAAAGGTAACCCCGCCCCCAAGACATGCGAGAACAGGTAACCCCGCCCCCAAGACATCGAGAACAGGTAACCCGCCCCCAGACATGGAGAACAGGTAACCCCGCCCCCAGAGGTGAGAACAGGTAACCCCGCCCCCTAAGACATGTGAGAACAGGTAACCCCGCCCCTAAGACACGTGAGAACAGGTAACCCCGCCCCCAGAGGTGAGCACAGGTAACCCCGCCCCAGAGGTGAGCACAGGTAACCCGCCCCCGGCCCCTCACCTTGTCGTCTTCCACCACACAGTTGATCTGCAGCTTCTTGATGCCGTAACCGACCGGGACCAGTTTGGCTGAAACAAAAGTCAGAGTTTTAGATCCAACATCACTTTAAAAATAAAAATAAACTAAACAAATAAAACGAGGATCAGAACAAAAACGTGGCATCAATAAAACTCAGCCGAAAGATGGTGAAGGTTTGATCATCACGTCCTCGTTTATTCCAGACAAAGAAGTTTAACCTTTGTGGCTTTTTACGGTTGGTTTGATCAGAACTTTGAGATATTTGTAACAAACTTATTCAAATATCTCAGTGTATTTCACGAGCTTAATATAGTGACTGCAGTTACGTGTAAGACCTGAGGGGCAGTAGTGAGTGAAGCTCTTTTATCTGTGATATTAAAGTGTTTCTCACATTGTCCCCACACCAGGCCGTCCATCACGATGCTCCTCACACACTCCTCCATCTTCTTCATGTCCGTCTCATCGTCCACGGCTTCACGTCCAGGAGGATCGACGACTTAGCGATGACCGCGGCTCTAACGGACAAACGGGTCAGAGAGACGGGTCAGAGAGACGGGTCAGTGACGGGTCAGAGAGACGGGTCAGTGACGGGTCAGGGAGACGGGCCAGGGAGACGGGTCAAGAAGGAAAAAAAAAAAAAAAAGAAAAAAAAAAGAAACCAAAAATATAAAAGCTTTATATTTAAGTTTTGATGCCGTCAATCGTCAATATTCATAAGTCAAAAATAAATATTGAAAAAAAAAAAATTGAAACAAAATTTGGAGCAAAACAACAAAAAACGTGGAAAAAATAAACTTGTTCAGTTTCTTGGTTGTTTCACCTCAAATAAATGTTACAAAAGCAGAAAAATAGGAATAAAGTCACATGATCAGTTTATTTAGTATCTGTATTGAAAAAACGTAACGTGTCCGGCCTACAACCGGTCAGAACCTGAAGTAAAACTGGGCTGAACAGAGTCAGGACTAAACCAGGTCCTTTTACGCTCCTCTGCACAGACTCATGTAGTAGTAGTATTAGTACCAGCTATAACTGTAGTATTAGTACCAGCTATAACTGTAGTATTAGTATCAGCTATAACTGTAGTATTAGTATCAGCTATAACTGTAGTATTAGTATCAGCTATAACTGTAGTATTAGTATCAGCTATAACTGTAGTATTAGTATCAGCTATAACTGTAGTTTAGTATCAGCTATAACTGTAGTATTAGTATCAGCTATAACTTAGTATCAGCTATAACTGTAGTATCAGTTACTGTAGTATCAGCTATAACTGTAGTATCAGCTATAACTGTAGTATCAGCTATAACTGTAGTATCAGCTATAACTGTAGTATTAGTAACTGTAGTAGTAGTATCAGCTATAACTGTAGTATTAGTAATTGTAGTAGTATTAGTATCAGCTATAACTGTAGTATTAGTAATTGTAGTAGTATTAGTATCAGCTATAACTGTAGTATTAGTCTTTGTAGTAGTAGTAGTATCAGCTGTAACTGTAGTATTAGTATCAGCTATAACTGTAGTAGTAGTAGTAGTAGTAGTAGTCTTTGTAGTAGTAGTAGTATCAGCTATAACTGTAGTATAGTAATTGTAGTAGTATTAGTATCAGCTATAACTGTAGTATTAGTAATTGTAGTAGTATTAGTATCAGCTATAACTGTAGTATTAGTCTTTGTAGTAGTAGTAGTATCAGCTGTAACTGTAGTATTAGTATCAGCTATAACTGTAGTAGTAGTAGTAGTAGTAGTAGTCTTTGTAGTAGTAGTAGTATCAGCTATAACTGTAGTAGTAGTAGTATTAGTCTTTGTAGGACTCACTCTTGGACTTCTTGGCGGCGTAGGCGGCGAGTCTCTCCTCTTTGATACGAGTGGCTTCTTCATCCTCCTGGAACAACATGAACAAAATCCTCAGTTCCCTGATATTTGGAGAAGTTATGGAGGATGAAAACTGCATATTGGGAAACTTATGGTATAAACGAGGAGAAAAACTATGTTTCCATTAGAGTAAATGGGGAGATCTGGTCATCGCTACGGTAACGCCAAACACATGACACGGGTTTCATTGACTCTTTTACTCGTTACTAATGGAAACATCGGTTTTCTGATTGATTTGATTATTTGATAAAGTTTTCAAAAAAGTTTAGTTTTGATTCTCCAGCCTTTTACAGATTAAACAAAAGGTCCAAGATTCATCCTGATCGTTCACGTCTAATCTGCAGGAACGTCATCGCTGCCAGAGGAGGGGCAGCTAATCTAAGGGTGTACTCACTTACCCCTCCCTGTCCTCTGAATGTTTACACGTGATGGAATAAACAGATGTTCTTTAATCTGTTTATTCGAGGCTGGTGGTGGAGAATGGGAAGCCCCAAAGAACAAAGGAGGCTCTACTACACTAAAGTATATCTGATGTTTTTATACCTGCTAATGTACTTTTGTGTAAAGCTGATGCACAATGACTCGGGTGGATAAATAAACTCTGAATAACTACAGTTACACTTATGTGGAGACACTTTCAGACCGGAGTCAAATACATTTACATTTCTCATGGTCGACTCATTTAATAGTCAACATAATATCTGTTTTACAATAAGCCCAATGCCCATCTCGCCCGGTGCATTATGGGTAATGGAATGTCTTTTGGCCAAACAATAATGATAGTTAGCGTAAAGCAGAAGAAAGCTCTGGTTTGGAGCGTTTTAACGGCTGGAAAGTTGATGATTTAAAGCGTTTTTGTCGTGGCCATGGAGCCTGTTACAATATTAGCTTAAAGTCTATTTTTACACCAGGGCTGCGTACGGAGATAGACAGAAACCAAACTGCCATTGATACGAAGAGATGCTTCAGAAGTGACGACCAGTCCTTGTTCATATAGTTGGAATAACTATGTGAGAAAAACATTTGTGACCCTTGAAGGCGACTGGCTCTGCATCTAAATGTACTTTATTTTTATGTTTTTACGAGCGATCAGAGCTAATCAGTCGCTAATCTGACAGACGGAAATGTACCCACTATATTTAACATCAACACCGTTTTGGAACTTTTCCCTGTGATTACAAGACGAATTCAAATGATTTAAAAGTGAGGGTGTCTGTGTCGGGCTGATCCCAGGTCGTTCCCCTGTCTGCGATGGTCCTCCTGCCTACGGAGCCGCCCTGACTTTTCCCTTTCAACATATTCACAACTTAAATATTAGTCTGTATTAGTCTGTAAAGCAATGCCCGTAAGCCTTATAGTTCACGGTTATGGCTCAATATACTTCAGTGTTCTTGCTCCGCTACCTGAACTCACACATTTCAATGGCGCTGTGGTTTGTTTGGGCCGATATTAGGAGCTGATCGACCCACACATGCTCAGGCCAGACGGGCATTGGGCTTATTCTAAGTATTTGTTTCCATTTAAATGTCTGTTGTAATTAAAGTGTTCAGTTTGATTACTCATTAATTCCACTTACAAAGACGTTGTTTCTCTTAAATCTGACCCACCTCCTCGTCGGAGCCGAACAGGTCGATGTCGTCGTCGTCTTCCTCGTCTTTACTGGAGGCTTTGGGGGCGGAGTCTGTGCTGTCGGCCACGCCGCCGGGCCGTACTGACCCAGAGGCTTCTTCACTCCGGGCAGACTGCGCAGGAACAACACGTTATTTCACCAATGAGAGACGAGCGTGTCGCTGTGGGCGGGGCTTACCTGCTCTTCTGGCTGCTGTAGGACTTTATGTGGTTGTACCACCTCAGGGCGTGGCACAGGTCAGCAGGGGGCGCTGCAGAGAGGGCGTCAAACACAGCCACGTCTGCCTGAGACGGAACGAACCTGAGGCACGACGACAACGGTTTAGAAAAGGAAACGACAACAAGAACCAGTGCGACAAAAACGCAGCAAACAATAAAGTTACGATACGTTTTGTCTTTGCTTTAGCCTAAAGGCGGATTCTGAACTGGAGGAAATGTGCTCGGTTACAGCGACGGTTAAAGGGATATTTCAGGATGTTTGACATTGGGCCTCATTTCCTAGTTATCCAGAGTGTTGTTGATGTCTGGAGATATTTTTTTCTTAAATTCATGCAGTTCTTATATTTGAAGAGTCTAGTGGTGCTAGGCTAATGCTAGGCTAGTGCATGTCTATGGTATCAGTTAGCCTGCATTAAAAACAGTGTGACCCACTCCACAGTGCACCTGAGGTAAATCACTTATAACACCAGACTAACCATATAAATGTCTGTGTTAATAGAATCATTTAAATAACTTATATTTGAGCAGCATCAGCTTCGTGGCTGTAAGCTAACGCAGCGGCGGAGTGATCTGCGAGAAAATAGTCCCTCAAAATGCGGTAATTCATGTGATACAAGGTCAGTTATATTTCAAACATGATTCTATTAACACAGACATTTATATGGTTAGTCTGGTGTTATAAGTGATTTACCTCAGGTGCACTGTGGAGTGGGTCACACTGTTTTTAATGCAGGCTAACTGATACCATAGACATGCACTAGCCTAGCATTAGCCTAGCGCCACTAGACTCTTCAAATATAAGAACTGCATGAATTTAAGAAACAAATATCTCCAGACATCAACAACACTCTGGATAACTAGGAAATGAGGCCCAATGTCAAACATCCTGAAATATCCCTTTAAGGGGTTAATAATGTGCAAAATGTGTTCCTCTACAGGAGGACCCGGGAGGGGCGGGGCACCGATACATTGTTCAGTACTTTGATACTTAGTTTTTATACCAATAATGATTTGTCATATAGAACCATAAACAGAATCGTGTTAATTTATTCCTCTTACTTCCATTTAACTTCCTTCACATTTTGAGGTGAAACGAACAGGACACATCCTTAGACAAAAAGGCCAGAAAAACACCTACACGGTTTTCCCAAAATCATCAAAACTTAAATATATACAGATTTTAAATTCATTTTTGTTTCTACTTTCGATGATATTCTTCCAATGTCAGTAAAACCTATAACAGACCGTATGGAGTCTCGATGCACTGATGAGGATCAGATCTTAGAGCGGCATCACCAAAACTCAGCCGAAAGATGGTGAAAGGAATCATCACGTCCTCTCAGTGCCTCAGGACTGAACTCAGGTCTGAAACCTGGGACTAAAACCAGGACTGAACCTGGTCTAAAGATAAAGTGAAGGAATGAGAGGAGTCTACAGACTTCATTTACAGTTTTTGACCAGAGATTTTTTGAAACGTTGAGCCGTGTATTTTACAAGTAATTCATAATTGCCTGAATCCAGTTTAAAGCTTATTGGTGAGATTTAAAGCCTTATTACTTCTATGGTTTTCCAAATCTCTTAACCTCTTAACCCCCGCCTGAGCCGAACACATTTTGTACAGTTTAGGCTTTACCCAAATCTACAAGCTTCTTGAAAATAAGCCTCAAAATAGTGGGGGAAAAAAGGACAAAAACAAAAAATATGCGACAACAAATGCAAAGCCGAATCACGCTCGGTTAAGGTGGGGGGTAAGAGGTCAAGTGACTAAATCAGGACCTAACAAAAGTCTATCCAGGACTAAACGTTTGTCTGCAGCGCCATGTGGCTGCTTTTAACCCCAGCCTTTAAAACACAATCAAAAACATATTCACGGCCTAAACTGGACCAGCCGTGCCGACCCGTGCCAACCTCCCCCCGCTTCTACCAACCCCAGTTTCACCGTAACATTTTCTTTATTTTGACTAAAACACTGATTTTAAGAGCAGGCTAACGCTGCACATGAGCCAAGATGGCGGACAGAAGCTGCAGTAGCTCAATCATCGGCAAATCCAGTCACCAAAGCGTCTACTTGCTCTTCTGAAACTACATTCCAACTTACAGTAAGGCTCTGAGTCTGTTATCAGGGTTTGGTTAAACGTTTGACTCAGTCTCTATAAAGAATTTCGGTTTTTAGGCAATTGAAACACGCTAACAGTTAGCATAGCTAGTAGAGGCTGTTCTCCAGGACAAAACCGTAAAACATTTCTACCGAACAAACTCAAGTGTGTCGCCTCCACCAGCATTAAAAGTCACACAGGACTCATTTACGATCATTAGATAATTGTTCTGATAAACATGATACATAATGAAGAACTAGCTCTGCACGTGCACAATAGTGTTTTAGCCACGGTGGCACCAACATGGCTGCGCCGGGGGACAGTTTCTGACTTTAACACGTGTTTCAGCGCAGACCGCGGAGTGTGGCGGCTCTGCGGGCTTTGAGGAAGGTTCTAGAATGTTCTGAAGGTTCGTACTGACCCCTCTACGTAGCTGCGCTCCGTGAGGAACTCATTGAGGACCTTGAGGCCGGAGGAGGAGCGGAGGTCACCGAAGCCCATGGTGCAGCTGAGGCCGGGAACAGAAGGAGGCGCAACGGGAGGAGACGGCGTTTATACCCGGGCTCAGGCCACTCCTCCCGGGCTGCTCCGCTACGCCACAGCGAGGCCTGCAGTGGAAACTGTAATGATTTGTTATGATTTTATGTTTTATGATTTTATTTTCATGTAGATGACAGACAAAAAAATGGCCGAAAAATTACTCCACTTTTTATGAAAATAATAAAATAAAAAAGATATTGTCATGACCGGCTCAATTGAAGGGACTAGATGGAATTGACATTTTATACTCGCTATTGCCACCTCAGGTCTTGTGCGTAACTGCAGTCTTCATGTTAAGCTTGTGCATGACGGCAATTCGAACCCGAACTAACACCTTTTTAAGTGACAGTGCAGGATTTTAGAGGCAGTTGTGGTGAACAGGTCTGGGCTCATTCTACACATTAGGACATGGCTGTAACATGTAGGGGAGGAAAATACTTAATTTCAACATTTTTAAACTCCGTATAGTCCCTTTAAGTGACGGGCAGAAAGGAGGAAGGCCCAAAAAGGGGAGTTAAACGCCAATTTTATTAAAAGATATATCAATAAAATGTGGTGCAGACAGTCTTCCTAAGTAGAAGCAGCTGAGGAGCCTCCCCTGTGACGGAGGAGCAGCAGCAGGACATAACTCCCTCCCACACATACAATATAAAGACATTTGCTAATGGGAAACACCTTTAAATCTGGAGTCTGGGGTAAAATGAGCCACAAAGACCAAGATCTGCATAATCCAGATGATTTTTGAAGAAGCAAACAAAGAGAAAACATCCATCGTGAGGGTAAATAGTAAATGTGTGTTTTTTATTCTGTTTTTACACAATAATCACCAAAGCAGAAAGTGGTTCATCTTCCCTCAATCTCCTCGGCTGGTTTAGTGAATCTCCTTGAACTTTTGTTTCAATACTTTATTTTGAACTGATGGTGCGCTGTCTGACTGTTTTCCTTTGTTTGAAACTTGCTTCTGAACGGTTCTGAATGAATGAAGTGGATTGTTCTTTTATAATATTTAACCCTGGTCATAGTTACAGATGTATTTATCTGTTACTGAAGTCAAACGTGTTAAATATTGACCTGTTTTTGCCCCTTGTTTGCTTCTGTGCGTCGCTGTAGAACATCATCAGTGTGTTCCTCTCTTGTTCCTCCTGACTAAAGCTCCCAGTGAAGACCTCAGGGACAGTTTTCGGTGAGAGTTATTTTATTTGTGGATCTTTGGTCTCGTTCATCGCGCTGTGGCTCCGGCCGCTGCTCCAGGATCCGCTCTGTTTCATTTGTGTCTCTGAGAATTCTGTGCAAAAGTATCATCTCTGTGATAAAATACAAAACTCGAGACTCGACAGAGACGTCATCGAGGGACGGTTTGTGTCCCGGGCCCAGAGCAGAGACAGAAACACGGCACGATGTTCACAATAATAAAACAATAACAAAGGGTTGGTCCGTGAAGGTGTCGTTAGTGAAGCGTCAGAGAAACGTAAAGTCAGAGGAACAAAGGGTCACGAGTCAAGCTCTAAACATGGAATAAACTCAAACACAAACAGTAACGAGGCGAGAGACGCTGCAGGAGAACACGGAACTTTCACATGACAACAGAAATGTTTTCAAAATAAAAGCCTTAAATGTTGAGTTTTCAAATAAAAGCCTTAAATTTTCAGTTTTTCAAAATAAAAGCCTTAAATTTTCAGTTTTTCAAAATAAAAGCCTTGAATTTGTGGTGTTTTCAAATAAAAGCCTTAAATGTGTGATGTTTCTGCAGCGTCAGCAGAGCCACAGGAAACTGGACACAAATGGAGGACCGCGCTGACCCACAATGGTGTGTGGCTGAAGCACAATCAATGAAAAAAACTGTTATGACCTAAACTTTCCTCTGCACATGCTCAGTGAGGTCTTTGACCACGATGTGTTTCCCCCACAGATCGTGCAGCGACAGCGAGGACGTGTTTGTTTCCTGTGGCTCTGACATGGGTTTTACTCCTCCCCTGCCTTAGCCCCGCCCTGCTCTGGCTCCTCCTCCTGGATCTTCTCTGGCTCCTCCTCCTGGTCTTTCTCCAGGTCCAGGTCCACGTTTGGGGCAGAGTGGAGGACAGAGCGTAGTCTGGACTCAAGCCCTCCTCCAGCTCCTCCTCCTGCTCCTCCTGGACTTTCTCCTGCATCTCCTGGAACTCCTCCTGCACCTCTTGCTCCGCCTGGACCTTCTCCTGCTCCCCCTGGACCTTCTCCTGCTCCTCCTCGTGGGCCACGGCGTCAGGCGAGTCCCTGGCCTCAGCCACGGCCTCCAGAACGTGCTCCTCTTCCGCCGCAGCTCCATGAGGCTGGAACAGCAGCAGACACAGGGTTAGTTACGATAAAGGCTGAGGAAGATTAAAATTAAAGCTTAAAAACCTTCTTGAGGGAGAAGGAAATCGGGGACATCATCTTCATCTTCTGCCGTTGTTCCACTGACACCAGTTTGGTTCCGATCTTCGTCATTTTCTTCTCGATGTTCTGCTTCGAAAACGCCTTCTTCAGCGAGTCCACCTGTAACAGGACACACGGAGTAAGACAGAGGAACATCTAACCCAAACCCTGAGGAAAGTCCACCTGCAGCAGGACACACTGAGTAAGACCAGAGGAACATCTAACCCCAAACCCTGAGGAAAGTCCACCTGTAACAGGACACACTGAGTAAGACAGAGGAACATCTAACCCCAAACCCTGAGGAAAGTCCACCTGTAACAGGACACACTGAGTAAGACCAGAGAACATCTAACCCCAAACCCTGAGGAAAGTCCACCTGCAGCAGGACACACTGAGTAAGACCAGGTCAGGTTACACAAAATGCGATGAAAAAAAAACAATAAAGTGATAAACCTGCCGTGTTCCTTTTATAATCGTGGTCATCGTAAAACCGTAACATTCCTGCTCTGGAGTCAGGGTTAGGGGTCAGGTGTTTGTAGGTGTGTGTAGGAGTAGATACTGATGAAGGACCTTCTTGAGGGTTAGGGTTAGGTGTGTGTAGATGATGTAGGCGTAGATGATGTAGGTGTAGATGATGTAGGCGTAGATGATGTAGGTGTAGATGATGTAGGCGTAGGTGTAGATGATGTAGGGTAGGTGTAGATGATGTAGGTGTAGATGATGTAGGTGGAGATGATGTAGGTGTAGATGATGTAGGCGTAGATGATGTAGGCGTAGGTGTAGATGATGTAGGTGGAGATGATGTAGGTGGAGAATGATGTAGGCGTAGGTGATGTAAGGGTTAGATGATGTAGGTGTAGGTGTAGATGATGTAGGTGTAGAATGATGTAGGTGTAGATGATGTAGGTGTAGATGATGTAGGTGTAGATGATGTAGGTGTAGATGATGTAGGTGTAGATGATGTAGGTGTAGATGATGGTAGGTGGAGATGATGTAGGTGTAGATGATGGTAGGTGTAGATGATGTAGGTGTAGATGAGTAGGGTATGTAGATGTGGTGAGATGATGTAGGTGTAGATGATGTAGGGTAGATGATGTAGGTGTAGGTGATGTGGTGTAGATGATGTAGGCGTAGATGATGTAGGTGTAGATATGTAGCGTAGATGATGTAGTGTAGGTGTAGATGATGTAGGTGTAGATGATGTAGGCGTAGATGATGTAGGTGTAGATGATGTAGGGGATTGTAGGGTAGAGTAGGTGTAGGTGTAGATGATGTAGGTGTAGATGAGGGGGGGGATGTAGGTGTAGATGAGTAGGTGTAGATGATGTAGGTGTAGATGATGATGTAGGTGTAGATGATGTAGATGTAGATGATGTAGGCGTAGATGATGTAGGTGTAGATCTTAGGCTCAGGAGGTGAAGGACCTTCTTAAGGCTGGACCTCTTCAGCTTCTCCGCTCGCGTCGGTTCCATCGCCTCCAGAACCTCCGGGTCCAGGAGCCAGTCGTCCTCTGGCTCCGCCTCCAGCCCCGCCTCCTCGTCCGATGATAGGTCGATGGTGTGGAGCCCCGACCCCTCCGCCTCGGGCTCCTCCCCCTCCTCCATGATGTCATCGCGAGGAAACGGCGGCTGGTCCTTCACGAAGACGGACGACGGGATCTCGGTCTGCTCCTGGACGAACGAGAGCTTTATTTATAACCTCTTTGCTCCAGTTCAGCTTTACCCAAATCTAAAAGTACCGCCTACAGTGTGACGCCTCATTTGAAAGCTAAGACCTACAAACTTGATCTTTTTCCATCTCGTTTGTGTCACTTGTTGTTGTGTTGTTGTGTTGTTGTGTTTTCATCCTCGTTTTTGTCACTTTTAGATTTGGGTAAAGCCAAACTGGTTAAAACATTTAAAACAGAGAAATGTTCAGCTCCAGCGCGGGTTCGACTCCCTCACACAGACGTGTCTCTGTGGAGGCGTCGCCGCGGCAACGGCTCCAAAACAAACAGCCCCCCCGAAGGACACGCCCACAACTGCGCCGGGAAACTTTCCACCAAACATCTGCAGGAAATATCCTCAGTACTGCAGTACAAGGATTAGAAGAAGTACTCCTCATACTGTAGTAGTACTGCAGTACTCTCATACTGTAGTAGTACTGCAGTACTCCTCATACTGTAGTAGTACTGCAGTACTCTCATAGTGTAGTAGTACTGCAGTACTCCTCATACTGTAGTAGTACTGCAGTACTCCTCATACTGCAGTAGTACTGCAGTACTCCTCATACTGTAGTAGTACTGCAGTACTCCTCATACTGTAGTAGTACTGCAGTACTCCTCATAGTGTAGTAGTATGCAGTACTCCTCATACTGTAGTAGTACTGCAGTACTCCTCATACTGTAGTAGTACTGCAGTATGAGGGCAGGTCTGAGCAGAGACAGAGTTTCTCCAGGGCATGAAAAGTCCTTAAATGAACTGAAGCTTTAAATCTGACTAAACTCTGCAGTGAAACTGATTAAACTGATCTTTTAAACGTTACAGAATCTGAAACTGTGGCGTTAAAGTGAATCTGAGCTGAAGAACCAGGACAGAACTGTTTAGTGAATGTGTCCAAGTGTTCAGATGGTCATTGACTGATTTGACTTATTTGGTAAAGTATTTGGTAAAGTATTTATGAGATATGCCGTAGGCGTCACATGTTTCCCCCAGAATAACAGACTGTGAAATAAAACTGGACTTATTGTTTCAATGACTTTACATGGAAACGTTTTGTCTTTAAGTCTTTACTGAACCGATACTTTTCCTTTTGTTATTTCACCTTTTTCCTCTAACGTGGAGCTGCTTTAAAACCTTCAGAGCAACACGGCCCAAAAAGAACTGAACCCGTCTGTGAACAAGGGCACAGAGGCAGAGGGGGGCTGAGGGGGGGGGGTAAAGGGTGTGTGTGTGTGTTTAGGGGGGGGGGGGTAAAGGGTGAGGGGGGGGGGTTGAGGGCAGAGGCGTGCTGGCCATAGGGAGAGTCGGGACGTTTCCCGGTGGGCCGCTCGTTCCGGTGCTTCTGGCCGGGCCATCAGAATAAAATAATGAAATAATAACTCACTATTCCAGGCCTAAAGGCTTTAACTGCAGCAGGAGCATGAGCTGCTGTTCCAGATATAAATGAAGTAACACAAGCGTAATTGTCATGGAAATCTATCAAAATAACGACTGATGAATGAAAATCTTAAAAATATTCGCATCGAACTTTTCATTCTTGGCGGCGGGGAGATACCATTTCATATTGAACTAACTCAGAGGGGTGTTTAAGTGGAACACCCCTCCGCTTTAGTTCAAGTTGGTGCAGTCCAATCCAGCAGAGACAAGTGTCTGCGCGAGTTAAGAGACTAAAAGGCAGTGAAAGGTAGAAAAGTGGTCAAATAAATGTTTTTATCTACATAACTTGTGCTGATTGTGGGTTTGTATCAGGCTCAGACTGTGTGTGCAGCGGCCCATGTGAAAAGAGAAATTGTTAGAAAATTGTCAATGTGTGGTATTGATCCAGCGACCTCTTGTACTTGAGACCAGCGCACTATTACGGAGCCATAATTCCGGGCCGGTCTTCTCCACATTCCCGGCTGAAATTAGGTCCCAGCACGCCCCTGGTTGAGGGTGTGAGTTTGTGTGGGGGGGGGGGGGGGGGGGGGGGGGGGTTGAGGGTGTGTGTGTGTGTTGGAAGGGGGGGTTGAGGGTGTGAGTTTGTGTGTGGGGGGGGGGGGGGGGTTGAGGGTGTGTGTGTGTGTGGGTGGGGGGTAAAGGGTGTGTGTGTGTGTGGAGGGAGGGGGGGGTTGAGGGTGTGAGTTTGTGTGTGTGGGGGGGTTGAGGTGTGTGTGTGTGTGGGTGGGGGTAAAGGTGTGTGTGTGTGTGTGGAGGAGGGGGGGTTGAGGGTGTGAGTTTGTGCCGAGTGGAAACAGGAAGAAACTGTGACTCAGAAACAATGAAACAAAGATCTCATTAGTTTCAGGAAATACTTTAAACTAACGTGACGTACAGCTTCACAGGCTCACAGACCCCTCCCCCTCCTCCTGGTAGGCTGGATCCTTACAGGTTGGTAGTAAATATTAGTTAAGCATTAGTTAAGCATTAGTTAAGCATTAGTTAGGCGTTAGTTAGGCGTTATTACCTGGAAGATGAGCACTCTGAACTGGTTGCGGTCGATGAGGTGGGCGTGGTTCGCCTCCAGCTTCTTCACCTGAGCGCCTTGTTTCTCCATCTGCGCACGCACCTGTGACATCACGCATATTAATGAGCTATATATTAATTTACATATTCATCAACAATGTCACGAATGTCTTTGTTTTTATGGCTGATGAGAATGATAAATATTCACAATATCGTCATGTGTTTGGCTGGAAGGTTATGGGCTGATGTGGGGCTCGTTAGGGAGTCGGGGTGCGGTTAGGGCGTGGCTAGGGCGTGGTTAGGGTGTGGTCAGGTGTAGTTACCTCCTTCATAGTGACCGACAGCTTGCGGCTCTTGTCCAGTAGTTTGCTGACTGTATTGGCTTGTGTTAGAGCTTGGTGTTAGTGTTTAGGGGTGTTGGGGTGTGGTTAGGGCGTGGTAGGGGGCGTGTTGGGCGTGGTTAGGGGTGTGGTCAGGTGTAGTTACCTCTTCATAGTGACCAGTAGTCAGTAGTTTGCTGACCGTATTGGCTTGTGTTAGAGCTCGGTGTTAGTGTTTAGGGGGTGTGGGTGTGTTAGGGGGCGTGGTTGGGGCGTGGTTAGGGGTGTGGTTGGGTGTAGTTACTCCTTCATAGTGACCAGTAGTCAGTAGTTTGCTGACCGTATAGGCTTGTGTTAGAGCTCGGTGTTAGTGTTTAGGGGGTGTTGGGGTGTGGTTAGGGGGCGGGTTGGGGCGTGGTTAGGGGTGTGGTCAGGTGTAGTTACCTCCTTCATAGTGACCAGTAGTCAGTAGTTTGCTGACCGTATAGGCTTGTGTTAGAGCTCGGTGTTAGTGTTTAGGGGTGTTGGGGTGTGGTTAGGGGGCGTGGTTGGGGCGTGGTTAGGGGTGTGGTTAGGTGTAGTTACCTCCTTCATAGTGACTGACAGCTTGCGGCTCTGGTCCAGTGTTTGCTGACGTATAGCTTGTGTTAGAGCTCGGTGTTAGTGTTTAGGGGGTGTTGGGGTGTGGGTAGGGGCGTGGTTGGGCGTGGATTAGGGTGTGGTTAGGTGTGTTACTCCTTCATAGTGACTGACAGCTTGGCTCTTTCCAGTAGTTTGCTGACCGTAATTGGCCGTGTGGTGTGGCTTTGGACAGTTTGGTCATATCCGGCCTGAATCCCTCTGACCAACGCCTCCATCTGCACCTGGTGCACCTGGACATCACTTCCTGTTAGTCTTAAACCTGTGACATCAAGTGACATCAGCATCAGTTACATCGGGCTTTCTCTGAGACATAGTGTAAAAACAGGTTAATGATGAAGAACCCGCCTCGGCCATAGTTACCAGGAGCAGGAACATGTTTCTGTGACATCACTTCCCTGTTAATCGCGTCATTAGGTATCTCACATCTCCACAGCAGGGTTTATAGATATGTTATAATACAGCCAAACCTGGGCTGATGTGTTTAAACCATTTTTCACAAACTTATGCAGGAACTAACAATAATTTATATTTAAGGCCAGCTTGAATTCAGTTTAAGCTTTTATGCATTTAAGGCTTTACTACTGCAGTGTTACTTAAGTTCTCATGGTCATCACCCTTTTTATTGTTTATTCTCATGTTTGCTGCCTGCTCCCCAGAGTCAGGAACTAACGTGACGAAGGCCAAAGCTAAACCAGAATCTGAAACAGTTTGATGTTTGGTGGAAGCTTTTTTCACGAATAAATCGATTCTGACACAAACTGCTCTGATGTAATTCACCTTTATAAGAGGATAGTGATTTTTTACTGCTTCTTGTAACTAGTGAAATGACTCAACAAATAACACAACAATAAACACACAACAAATGTCCTCAGGCTTGGTCTGTTCTGTGTTCAGAGATAATTCAGTACTCATGTTATTACTCCATGTTGTGCTGGTCCCCTGTTACAGTCTCAGGTTATCTACAGTATTATAAATGATTATTAAGCATTAATTCTCCCATGTTGTGCTGGTCCTCTGTTACAGTCTAGGGTATTACAGTATAATAAATGGATTATTAAGCATTAATTACCCATGCTGTGCTGGTCCTCTGTTACAGTCTAGGGCTATTACAGTATAATAAATGTTTATTAAGCATTAATTACCTCCAATGTTGTTCTGGTCCCCTGTTACAGTCTTAAGGGTTTACAGATTATAATGATTATTAGTGTTAATACCTCCATGCTGTGCTTGGTCCCTCTGAACCCCGTCCAGCATTAGCACCAAGTTTCGTCCGCAGAGTCAGGACTGTGATGGGGTTGGGTCCGGAGTCCTGAGTCCGCGTCCTGGTTTAGGACCTGTTCAGGTTCAACCCGGGTAAAATAAGGTCCAAGTCCTGGTTCCTGGTCCAGGTTCGGGACCTGCAGCTCCTGGCTCTGGTGCGTCTCCCAGCGTTACCATCCTGTCAGAGTATTCTGCAAAATACGGGAAACTACGGGAAAACTACAGCAAACTACAGTAAAACTACCAGTAAAACTAAAGCAAAACTACTGCAAACTAAACAACACTCGACCCCCCTAAAGTGTGTAAACTGGAGCAATACCCGGGTTAACGCTGGAAAACTCGGGTAAAAACCAGATCAGCGACTCGCTGGAGAAACTGCAGACAGGTGTAGCGGCAGATTGGAGGCGAAGCACTTCTTCATCAAACCAATCCCCTCCGCTTAAACGCACTGATTTAAAATCAAACCTCTCCTCATAACACCGCTAAGTCGTGTCAGACTCACAGTCATAAGTTTAAGTCCGTTTTCTCCAAAGTTTTTTCTGTTTTTGAAAGATCGAAATGCTAACGGTTAGGCTAGTTAGATCTACAGCCCGCGAAATAACAACTTTTCTGACAAACACATCAACTGTTTTCACTCTGCCGCGTTAAAGTGAAAGTCAGACTCATCTTTGATCATTAACATTTTGTTAAGACAAAGATTTAAAGGCGGTAAAGTGCGAGGAATTAGCTTGTGCGCATTGCGGGTGGTGTTTTTACAGATGCTCGGATTCGTGCCGTGACAGTTTTGTGTTGGGCTGCTTTTTCCAGCCCGCCCTCAGACTCAGCCGAAATTTTACTCCTGAGCTCCGAACAGGATTCAGCCGCCACAAAGGCAGACTCTGAGCTTTAACCCCTTAACCCCGCCTTAACCGAGCGCTTTTCAGCTTACCCAATCTAAAAGCTTCTTCGTCCGTGTTGTTTGGTTTTTGGCCACTTTTTGTTCTTTTTTAGGTTAATGTACCTGTGATCAAGTGCAAATGTGACCAAACGTGTCATAAATCACAAAAAAGGATGAAAACGAGATCAAAAAGGACAAAACATGACGCTTTCAAATACTCGGCCTTTAGGCTGCCGAGCTCCAGAAGTTTGATTGGGGTAAGCATACTGGAGAAAATGCATCGGTTTAAGCCGAAGCTAATCTGTCATAAACATTTGTATCAGATTCTGACCTAAAGGAAACAAAAACTCAAAAGGCCGATTTATTTCACCGTTACAAAAAACACTTATTAACTTTTCACATGATTCAGTCCAAGTACAGGCGGAGGAGCAGGGGAATGTGGAGCTGTAGTCTGGAGGAGCCCAGGGGATTTGTGGGCTGTAGTCCTGAGGAGCAGGGGACTGTGGGAGCTGTAGTCTGGAGAGCGGGGATTGGGAAGCTGTAGTCTGGTTGGAGCAGGGGATTGTGGGAGCTGTAGTCCTGGTGGAGCAGGGATTGTGGGAGCGTGGTCCTGGAGAGCAGGGGATGTGGGAGCTGTAGTCCTGTGGAGGAGCAGGGCATGGTGGGAGCTGTAAGTCTGGTGGAGGAGCAGGGATTGTGGGAGTGTGTCCTGGAGAGCAGGGGATTGGGGAGCTGTGGTCTGGAGGAGCAGGGATTGTGGGAGCTGTAGTCTGAGGAGCAGGGATTGTGGGAGCTGTGGTCCTGAGGAGCAGGGGATTGTGGGGAGCTGTAGTCCTGGAGAGCAGGGGATTGTGGAGCTGTAGTCCTGAGGAAGCAGGGGGATTGTGGAGCTGTAGTCCTGGTGGAGCAGGGATTGTGAGCTGTATCCTTGAAGCAGGGTATTTGTGGAAGCTGCTAGTCCTGAGGAGGAGCACGGGGATTGTGGGAGCTGTGGTCCTGGCGAGAGCAGGGGATTGTAAGGGAGCTTGTTAGTCCTGAGTGGAGGAGCAGGGATTGTGGGAAAGCTTGTGGTCCTGGAGGAGGAGCAGGGGATTGGTGGGAGCTGTAGTCCTGGTGGAGGGAGCAGGGATTGTTGTGGGAGCTGTAGTCCTGGTGGAGGAGCAGGGCATTGTGGAGCTGTGGGTCCTGGAGGAGCCAGGGGATTGTGGGAGCGTGCTGGTCCTGGTGGAGGAAGCAGGGGATTGTGGGAGCCTGTAGTCCCTGGTGGAGGAGCAGCCGGATTGTGGGAGCTGAGTCCTGGTGGAGCAGGGGATTGTGGGAGCTGTGGTCCTGGAGGCAGCAGGGGATTGTGGGAGCTGTAGTCCTGGAGGAGCAGGGGATTGTGCGGAGCCTGTAGTCCTGGTGAAGGGAGCAGGGATTGTGGGAAAGCTGTTTGGTCCTGGAAAGGAGCAGAGGGATTGTGGGATGTAGTCCTGGAGGGAGCAGGGGATTGTGGGAGCGTAGTACCTTGGTGGAGCAGACGGATTGTGGGAGCTGTAGGTCCTTGTGGAGCAGGGGATTGTGGGAGCTGTCAGTCCCTGCGTGGAGGAGCAGGCGGATTGTGGGACTGTGCGTCCTGGAGGCAGCAGGAGATTGTGGATTCTGTGGTGAAGGAGCAGGATTGGCGGAGCTGTGGTGAAGGAGGCAGGGGATTGTGGGAGCTGTGGTGAAGGAGCAGGTATTGTGGAGCTGTAGTCCTGGAGGAGCAGGGGATTGTGGGAGCTGTAGTCCTTGGTGGAGCGAGCAGGGGATTGTGGGAGCCTGTATAGTCCTGTGAGGAGCAGGGATTGTGGGAGCTGTAGTCCTGGAGGAGCAGGGATTGTGGGAGCTGTAGTACCTGGAGTGAGGAGCAAGGGGATTGTGGGAGCTGTAGTCCTGGTGGAGCAGGGATTGCTGCGGAGCTGTAGTCCTGGTGGAGGGAGCAGGGGATTGTGGGAGCTGTCAGTTCCTGGAAGGAGGCAGCAGGGGATTCGTGGGAAGCTGTTAGCTTCCTGGAGGAGCAGGGGATTGTGGGAGCTGTATAGTTCCTGGAGGAGCAGGGATTGTGGGAGCTGTTGGTCCTGGTGGCAGGAGCAGCGGATTGTGGGAGCTGTGGTCCTGGAGAGCAGGGGATTGTGGGAGCTGTGGTCCTGGAGGAGGAGCAGGGGATTGTGGGAAGCGTAGTCCTGGTGGAGGCGAGCAGGGGATTGTTGGGAGCTGTTATAGCTCCTGGTGGAGGAGCAGGGGGATTTGTGGGAGCTGTGGAGGAAGGCAGCAGCGGGATTATGGGTAGCTGTAATCCTGGTGGAGGAGCAGGGGATTGTTGGGAGCTTGTGGAGGAGGAGCAGGGGATTATGGAATTGTAGTTACAGGGAGAGTGAAGACAGAGCGGGAAACGGGTTCTGTTTGACACGACCAACTTCTGATGTTGATGCATGGACACGTTATCTTTAATGTGGCCCTTGAGGAAAACAAACAGGGACGAGAGAGAGGGGGGGGGGAGAGAGGGGGAGGAGGGGGGGGAGAGAGAGAGGGGGTAGGGGGGAGAGAGAGAGAGGGGGGAGGGAGAGCAGAGGGGGGAGTGGGGAGAGAGGAGAGGCGGGGGGGAGAGCGCGAGCAGAGGGCGGGGCGGCGGGGAGGGCGGAGAGAGGGGGAAGAGACTTGATTACTTCTCATGGAGTTACAGATTTAAAGTTACTGCAGTAAAATCAGTGATTTCCCCTGAATGCCTCAGGCTCTATATTTCCAGTCATTAACGAAGGATCATAGAAAAGCTTAAATCATCGACTGGACTGCGGGTTTGAAGTAAAAGTTGAGGACGTTTTGCTTCTTCTTCTTCTTTGGTCAGAAAGTGGAGTAACAGGATGTCTTTGGCAGTTTTTGGCTCCTCCTCCTGGGCGGAGCCTCAGCTCCAGTTCTGCGGTTAAAGTGTCTTTTCTGACCTAAAGAAAGAGAGCGAAAACGTTCCTCAGTCCAGTCGGAATGATCTAAACTTTTTCTACGATGGAAGTCTCCCTGGCTATGAATGAGAGCCCTTCAACAAACATATTATTAGGATGCCACGATATCGGAGCCGATACTGCGAGAAAAATACGAATATCGGGCTACAAATGTCCGATACTGAAACCGATACCAGCTTTACTAAAGGCCCAGTGAAGATGAACCTGCTGACGTCATTTAGAAGCTAAGAACCTCAGAACCGCCTCCAGGTCCGTCCTGATGGGCACTAGAAACGCAATTTGCATTTTTGGCAGTATTAGTACCATGTTACAAATACATGTACATGGGCGTGTACTTCTGGTTCCTGTAGCAGTATGTGCAAGTAGTATTTGTCAGTATTAGTACAGTAGGGTATTTGCAGTATTAGTACAGCAGTATTTGCAGTATTAGCTACAGTAGTATTTGCAGTATTAAGTACAGCAGTAATTTGCAGTAGTTATTTGCAGTAAGTATTTGCAGTATTAGTACAGTAGCTATTCTGACAAGTATTAGTACAGCAGTATTTGCAGTATTAGCCTACAGTAAGTATTTGGCAGTATTAGTACAGCAGTTATTTGCAGTATTCAGATACAGCAGTATTTGCAGTATTAGTAACAGCAGTATTTGCCAGTAGTATTTGCTAGTATTAGTACCAGTAGTATTTTGCCAAGTATTAGTACAGCAGTATTAGTACAGCAGTTATTTGCAGTATTAGTTACAGCAGTATTTGCCAGTATTTAGCTACAGCAGTATTTGCCAGTATTCAGTACAGCAGTTATTGCAGTAGTATTGCAGTATTAGTACAGCAGCTATTTGCCAGTATTAGTACAGCAGTATTTGCAGTAGTATTTGCAGTATTAGCTTACAGCAGTATTTGCAGTATTTAGATACAGCAGTATTATACAGTAGTATTTGCAGTATCTAGTACCAGCAGTATTGCAGTAATAGTACAGCAGTATTTGCAGTAAATAGTACAGTAGTATGCCCAAAGTAGTATTTTGCAAGTATTAGATACCAGCAGTATTATGCAGTTATTAGTACCAGCCAGTATTTGCAAAGTATTAGCTACAGTAGTATTTGCAGTAGTATTTGCAGTTATTAGTACAGCAGTTATTTGCGTATTAGTTACAGTAGTATTTGCAAGTAGTATTTGCCAGTATTAGTACAGACAGTATTTGCCAGTATTAGTACCAGCCAGTATTTGCAATATTAGCTACAGCAGTATTTGCAGTAATAGTACAGAACTATTCATGCAAGTTATTACAGTACAGTAGCTAATTTGGCCACGTATTTACGTACAGAAGTATTTGCAAGTATTTAGTACAGAGTATTTGGCAGTATTAGTACCAGCAGTATTTTGCAGTAGATTGCAGTATTTAGCCTACAGCACGTCAGTATAGCCAGTAATTAGTACAGCAGTATTGCAGGTATTAGATTACAGTAGTATTCTGCCTAGTAGTATTTGGCAGTATTAGTTACAGAGTATTTTGCAGTTTAGTACAAGCATATTAGTACAGCAGTATTTGCCAGTGGTATTTGCAGTATTAGTACAGCAGTATTTGCAGTATTTAGTACGCAGTATTGCAGTATTAGTACAGCAGTATTTTGCAGTAGTAATTTCAGTATTAGTACAGCAGTATTTGCAGTGATTAGTACAGCAGTATTTCAGATATTAGTACCAGTAGTATTGCAGTTTAGTACAGCAGTAATTTGCAGTATTAGCTACAGCGTATTGCAGTATTAGTACAGTAGTATTTTGCAGTAGTATTTGCCAGTATTAGTACAGCAGTATTGCAGATTAGTCAGCAGTATTTGCATATTATACAGTAGGTATTTGCAGTAGTATTTGCAGTATTAGATACAGCAGATTTGCATATAGTACAGTAGTATTTGCATAGTGTATTGCCAGTATTAGTACAGCAGTATTTGCAGTATTAGTACGCATATTTGCAATATTAGTACAGCAGTATTTGCAGTATTAGTCAGAAGTATTTCAGTATTTAGTACAGTAGATTTGCAGTATTAGTAAGAAGTATTTGCGAGTTTAGTACAGTAGTATTTGCGTATTCAGTACAGCAGTATTTGCAGTAAGTATTATGCAGTATTAGTACACAGTATTTGCAGTATTATACAGCAGTATCTGCCAGTATTAGTTACAAGTAGTATTTGCATAGTATTTGCGTATTAGTTTACAGTAGTATTTGCAAGTATTAGTACAGCAGTAATTTGCAGTATTAGTACAGCAGTTTTTGCAGTATTATACAGCAGTATTTGCAGTATTAGCACAGTAGTATTTGCAGTATTGTACAGAAGTATTTCAGTATTAGTACAGCAGTATATGCAGTATTAGTACAGGCAGTATTTGCATATTAAGTACAGCAGATTATGCAGTATTAGCCACAGCAGTATTTGCAGTTTTAGTACAGCAGTATTTGCAGTATTAGCTACAGCAGTATTTGCCAGTATTAGCACAGCAGTATTTTTTTGCCAGTATTAGCACGCAGTATTTTGCATATTAGTACAGCAGTATTTGCAGTATTAGTAACAGTATTTGCAGTATTTAGCACAGTAGTATTTGCAGTATATTAGTACAGCAGTATTTGCAGTATTTGTACCTGTAGATGAGGTTGGCGAGGATACACTGAACTTCGTCCAGATCCACGTCCTCCACCTTCATCATCCTCAGAGCCCACGAGGAAGCTCCAGGGGAGCTGGGTGAGCTTCTGCTCAGCAGGTACCTACACCAGGACACAGTACAGAGTAAGCTACACACAGTATGTACACAGTAACTACAACAGTACACAGGCAAGTACAAGGTTTAGAGCTCTGAACTTCGTGAGTAGAAGTATTTTCTTCAAACGGGTTCCTGACGGGTTGATGGTGTTTAGTAGTATTTGCCAGTATAGTACAGCAGATTTAGCAGTAGAAGTGACTCACACCTCTTCTGAAGAGGTTCCTGAGGTTGATGTGTGTTGTAGTAGTATTTGCAGTAAAGTACTCACACTTTCTTGAAGAGGTTCACTGAAGGATGATGTGTGTTGTAGTTATTTATTGCAGTATTAGTACAGCAGTATTGCAGTAGAAGTACTAACGACTTCTGAAGAGGTTCCTTGAAGTGATGATCTTTCAGTTTCTCTAAAATAGGAAGATTCGCGCAGCGAATGAAGAAAAGTCTCGTTTTGTTTCAGCGCCTGTTCAGCAGCAGCAGGTTCCCTCTCTAAGAGTACAACCGAGTACTTCATTACTTGCAGTACTTATGTACCAAGAGTACAGTACATTACACGCAGCAGTTTTTCATTCTTCTAAGAGTAACGAGTACTTCAAATACTGAAGTACTTATGTACAAGAGTACTAGTACATATACACAGCAGCAGGTTTCCCTCT
Organism: Neogobius melanostomus; assembly: GCA_007210695.1. NCBI lineage: Eukaryota > Metazoa > Chordata > Actinopteri > Gobiiformes > Gobiidae > Neogobius > Neogobius melanostomus. The sequence continues at coordinate 563,917 of VHKM01000358.1, forward strand.
CTAAGAGTACACACAGTACTTCAAATACTGTACTTTGAAACGACTGCTTGTGAGTGTTGTGGGCGGAGCCAGAGCGCCCCCACTGGAGACGCTGGACATGAACCAATGACAGTTACTTTTAAAGCCTTATAGGTTTATAAAGTAACTGTATTTATAATGCCACTCTGTAGCTCCGCCCCCTGTAGCCCGCCCCCCCGTAGCTCCGCCCTGCACTTTTAAGACGTCACAAAGTCTAGAGTAGCAGTAGCATTGTAGTATTTATAGGTATTTGTAGTAATTGTAGTGATGTGATAGTATTGTAGTATTTGTAGTATTGAGTTATTTGTATATTTGTAGTATTGATAGTATTTGTACCTGGATCCTTTCATTTGATGTTTGAATGCATCAGGTCATATTTCCGCAGGAGCTTGCAGAGTCGGCCATGTTGACCCTGAACACAAACACAGTTGACGTATCTACAAAATACAAAACTGGAACACACACAGTGACGGTCATCTACAAAATACTGAACACAACACAAGTGACGTCATCTACAAAATACCTGAAACATCACAGTGACGTCATCTACAATACCTGAACACAAACACAGTGACGTCATCTACAAACCCCTGAACCAGTTGACATAGTTAGAGTTAGGGTTGGGTAAGTTAGCTGTAGTTACCAGCAGCATAGGACTAGTTAGGTGGTAGTTAGCTGTAGTTACCAGCAGTCTGGACTAGTTAGGGTTGGTTAGTTAGCTGTAGTATTACCAGCAAGGCATCTGGACTAGTTAGGTGGTAGTTAGCTGTAGTTACAGCGCATATGACTAGTTAGGTTGGTAGTTAGTGTAGTTACCAGCAGCATCTGGACAGTAGGTTGGGTAGTTAGTTGTAGTTACAGCAGTATTGAACTAGTTAGGTTGGTAGTTAGTTGTGAGTTTACCAGCAGCATATGGGACTAGTTTAGGGTGGTAGTTAGTTGTAGTTAAACAAGAAGCATATGACTAGTTGAGGTATGTAGTTGCTGTAATTACCAGCAGCATTGACTAGTTAGGTGGTAGTTAGTTGTAGTTACCAGCGATGCATATGGATAGTTAGGGTTGGTAGTTAGTTTGTAGTTACCAGCAGCATATGGACTAGTGGGTAGTTGAGTTGTAGTTACAGCAGCAATGGACTAGTTAGGTTTGGTTATTAGTTGTAGTTACCAGCAGCATGATGGACTAGTTAGGGTTGTATTAGCTGTACGTTACCAGCAGCATATGGACTAGTTAGGGTTGGTAGTTAGCTGTAGTTACACAGCATATGGACTAGTTAGGGTGGTAGTTAAGCTGTAGTTACCAGCAGCATAGGACTAGTTAGAGTTGGTGTTAGCTGTAGTACCAGCAGCATCTGACTAGTAGGGTGGTAGTTAGTTGTAGGTACCAGCAGCATCTGACTAGTTAGGGTTGGTAGTTAGTTGTAGTTTACAGCAGCATATGGACTAGTTAGGGTTGGGTAGTTAGCTGTAGTTACCAGCAGCATATGACTAAGTTAGGGTGGTAGTTAGCTTGTAGTTACCAGCAGCATATGGATAGTTAAGGGTTGGGTAGTTAGGCTGAGTTACCAGCAGCATATGGACTATTTAGGTTGTAGTTAGTTGTAGTTACCAGCGAGCATAGGACTAGTTAGGGTGGTAGTTAGTTGTAGTACCAGCAGCATATGGACTAGTAGGCGTTGGTAGTAGCTGTAGTTACCAGCAGCATTGGACTAGTTAGGGTTGGAGTTAGCTGTAGTTTACCAGCAGCATATGGACTAGTTAGGGTTGGTAGTTAGCTTATTACCAGCAGCATATGGACTAGTTAGGGTTGTAGTAGCTGTAGTTACCAGCAGCATATGCGACTAGTTAGCTGGTATGGTAGTTAGTTGTTTAGTTACCAGCAGCATATGGACTAGTATAGGGTGTAGTTAGCTGTATTTACCAGCAGCATATGGACTAGTTAGGGTCGGTAGTTAAGCTGTAGTTACAGCCAGCTATGGACTAGTAGGGTTGTAGTTAGCTTATACCAGGCAGGATATGGACTAGTTAGGGTTGTAGTTAGCTGTAGTTACCAGGCTAGGCATATGGACTAGTTAGCGGTTGGTAGTTAGTTTAGTTACAGCAGCATAGGACTAGTTTAGGGTTGGTAGTTAGCTGTAGTTACAGCAGCATATGGACTAGTTAGGGTTGGTAGTTAGCTGTAATTACCAGGCAGCATATGGGACTAGTCTAGGGTTGGTCAGTTAAGCTGTAGTACCAGCAGCATATGGATATTGGCGTTGGTAGTTGCTGTAGTTACCAGCAGCATATGGACTAGTTAGGGTTGGTAGTTGTTGTAGTTACCAGCAGCATATGACTGTTTGGGTTGGTAGTTAGCTGTATGTTACCAAGCAGCATATGGACTAGTTAGGGTGGTAGTAGTAGTTTGTAGTTACCAGCAGCATCTTTGGTTGATGGCAGCAGGAGATGAGATGCGGCGTTTTTGTTTTGGTCTGACTCGATCGATGACAGTGATCGAAGGAATAAGACCAAACATCCTCGGCTGAAAACAGAAAGAAGCTTTAATGATCTCACACTTCAGAAGCTCAGAAGCTCGAAGCTTCAGACGCTTCTGAAACACTCAGCTGAGCAGGACAGAACTTCGAACACTCAGGCTGAGCACGACAGTAAGTTCTGAAACACTGAGCAGGACCAGAAGTAAATACTATTAAAGAGTAAATAGACGTTGTCTTTTATACAATGACCACCACAAAGGTAAGGGGGCAAAAGTATAAACACAAAAATAAAAATAAACAGACTATATAAAAACTTGCACTGTACTGTAGTGCGTATAGTACTGTAGGAATAATCATTACTGTAGTATTATAATACTGTAGTATATAGTAGCTGTAGTAATATATACTACAGTAAATATACTTACTACAGTATATATTTACTACAGTAATATATTACTGTAGTAATATTTACTGCAGTAATATATTACTGTAGTGAATGAATATTACTGTAGGTGAATGAATGCAATTAATTAATATTTTATTTAAGTGTTCGATGCACATATGTGCCAGCCCACAGAATAACGTGTATATTATAGTACATGTAGTTAATATACTTACTGTAGTTAACTGCAGTATTTGACCTGGTTTAAAGTCCTAGTCGAACATGGCTTTACGTCCACGTATAATATTATACGTGAACCGTTCTGAGCTTCGAGCTGAGTCGTTCTTTCAAGTTTTAGCTGTCATGGCTCATACCAAGGTTTTAACCAAGTGCAGCTTATTGATCTGAAACAATATTCAATACACAAGTGCAAGCTTATTGATCTGAAACATATCAATAACACAAGGTGCAGCTTTATTGATTGAAACAATAATAATCAATAACACAAGTGCAGCTTATTGATCTGAAACAATGAATCAATACCCAAGGAGCTTATTGATAATAATAACGGCTGTTTGTCGTCATGGATTCAAAGACCACTTATAATAAAGTTCATATTTGGAAAAAAGAAATTGCTGCGAGCGTTTGCTCAATAGCAACCAGTGAAACTTTTTAGAAAACGAGTCTTTAAAGTGAAGGAACGACTCGCCTTAACTTTAAATCACGATACAACACGCCTGGATTTATCGTATTTAAACTGATTAAAGGAACCATTTAAAAAGAACAAAAAAGTGTTTGCTGCAGTTTCTAACAAGAGCTTGCGATTACGCAACAAGACGACACTATAACCGCTGAGAACAGAGAAGCTCTCTGGAACCAGACCCTCATGGACCGACCCCTCATGGACCAGACCCTACCCCCGGGACCAGACCTCATGGACCGACCCTTCATGGACCAGACCCTATGGACCAGACCCTCAGGACGTTTTCAGAACGTACTTAAAGTAGATCTTAAAGAGCTGGTTACTCAGAAACATTCATCCCCATTCTTAGAAGTTCATCAATTCCGGCGCGACTGGAACAGAGAGAGCAGGTCAGGACAGGTTTTCTTCTGGTTTAGTCTCTGGGTTCAGTCTCTGGTTCAGTCTCGTTCAGTCTCTGGTCTAAGTCTCTGGTCAGTCTGGTTCAGTCTCTGTCTAGTCTCTGGGTCGGTCTCTGGGTCGGTTCCTGGGTCGGTCTCTGGGTTCGGTTCTCTGGTTCGGTCTCTGGTCTTGGTCTTGGGTTCAGTCTCTGGTCTGGTTCTGCGTTCAGTCTCTGGGTTCAGTCTCTGGTTCAGTCTCTGGTTCAGTTCTCTGGGTTCAGTCTCTGGTTCGGTCTCTGGTTCGGTCTTGGTTCGTCTCTGGGTCGGTCTCTGGTTGTCTCTGGTTCAGTCTCTGGTCTGGTCTTGTTCAGTCTCTGTCTGGTCTCTGTTCAGTTCTCTGTTCAGTCTACCTGGTTCAGGTCTCTTGGTTCAGCTCTGTTCAGTCTCTGGCTTCAGTCTCTTTTCAGTTTCTGGTTTAGTCTCTGGTTCAGTCTCTGAGTTTAGTCTCTGGTTTAGTCTCTGGTTTAGTCTCTGGTCAGTCTCTGGTTTAGTCTCTGGTTTTCGTCTTCTAGTTAGTCTCTGGTCGTCTCTGGTTCAGTCTTTCTGTCTGTCTCTGGGTCTAGTCTCTGTCTAGTCTCTGTCTAGTCTCTGGTCTAGTCTCTGGGTTCAGTCTCTGGTTTCAGTCTCTGGTCTAGTCTCTGGTCTGTCTCTTGGTCTAGTCTCTGGTCTAGTCTCTGGTTCTAGGTCTCTGGTTCAGTCTTGGTTCAGTCTCTGGTTCGGTCTTGGTTCAGTCTCTGGTCTAGTCTCTGTTTAGTCTTGGTTCTATGCTCTCTGTTAGTCTCTGGTTCAGTCTCTGATCTTGGTCTCTGGTTCAGTCTCTGGTCAGTTCTGGTTCAGTCTCTGGTCAGTCTTCTGTTCAGTCTCTTGGTCTAGTTCTCTGTCTAGTCTCTGTTCAGTCTCTGGTTTAGTTCTCTGGTTCAGTCTCTGCTGTTTAGTCTCTGGAATTCAGTCTTCTGGCTTCAGTCTCTGGATTTAGTCTTCGGTTCAGTCTCTGGTTTAGTCTTCTGGTTTCGGTCTCTGGTCGGTCTCTGGTTCGGTCTCTGGTTGGTCTCTGTTCGGTCTCTGGTTCAGAGTCTCTGGTTCGGTCTCTGTTCGGTCTTGGTTCGGTCTCTGGTTCGGTGCTCTGGTTTCAGTCTTCTGGTCTAGTCTCTGGTCTATAGTCTCTGTCTAGTTCTTCTGGTCTAGTCTCTGGTTCGGGTCTCTGGATTCGTTCTGGTTCGGTCTCTGGTTCGGTCCTCTGGTTCGGTCTCTGGTTCGTCCTCTGGTTCGGTCTCTGGTTCGGTCTCTTGTTTCGTCTCTGGTCGGTCTCTTGGTCCGGTCTCTGTCGCGTCTCTGTTCGTCTCTGGTTCGGTCTCTGTCCGGTCTCTGGTTCGGTCTCTGGTGCGTTGTCTCTGGTCCGGTCTCTGTGGTCCAGTCTCTTGGTTTCCGTCTCTGGTTCAGTCTCTGGTTAGTCTTGGTCTAGTCTCTGGTCTCAGTCTTCTGGTCTAGTCTCTGGTCTAGTCTCTGGTCTAGTCTCTGGTTCAGTTCTCTTGGTTCAGTTCTGGTTCCAGTCTGCTGGTCTAGTCTCTGCGTTCAGTCTCTGGTCTAGTCTCTGGTCTAGTCTCTGGTCTAGTCTCTGGTCTAGTCTCTGGTTCAGTCTCTGGTCTGTCTCTGGTCAGTCTCTGGTTCAGTTCTCTGTTCAGTCTCTGGTTGCAGTCTCTGGTTTCAGTCTCTGGTTTTAGTCTCTGTTCCACGTCTCTGGTTTAGTCTCTGGTTTAGTCTCTGGCTTCAGTCTCTGCGTTCAGTCTCTGGTTTAGTCTCTGGTTTAGTCTCTGGTTCAGTCTCTGGTTCGGTCTTCTGGTTCGGTCTCTGGTTCTCGGTCTCTGGTTCGGTCTCTGGGTTCAGTCTCTGGTCCTAGTCTTGTGTCTAGTCTGGTCTAGTCTCGTGGTTCGGTCTCTGGTTTTCGGTCTCTGGTTCGTCTCTGGTTCGGTTCTCTGGTCGGTTCTCTGGTTTCGGTCTCTGGGTTCGGTCTCTGTTCGGTCTCTGGTTCGGTCTCTGGTTCGGTTCTCTGGTCTAGTCTCTGGTTTAGTCTCTGGTCTAGTCTCTGGTCTAGTCTCTGGTTCGGTCCCTGGTTCGTCTCTGTTCGGTCTCTGGTTCGGTCTCTGGTTCGGTCTTCTGGTTCGTTCTTCTGGTTCGGTTCTCTGTTCGTCTCTGGTTCGGTCTCTGTTCGGTCTCTGCGTCCAGTCTCTGGTCCGGTCTCTTGGTCCGGTCTCTGGTCCGGGTCTCTGGTCCGTCTCTGGTTCGGTCTCTGGTCCGGTCTCTGTCCGTCTCGTCCGGTTCTGGTCGTCTCATGTCCGGTCTCTGGTTCTAGTCTCTTGTCCGTCTCGGTCCGTCTCTGTTCCGTCTCTGTTCGGTCTCTGTCCGTCTCTGGTCCGTCTTGGTTCGGTCTCTGGTTCGGTCTCTGGTTTGGTCTCTGTTCAGTCTCTGTTCAGTCTCTGTTCAGTCTCTGGTTCAGTCTCTGGTCTAGTCTCTGGTTCGTCTCTGGTTAGTCTTCTCGGATTCAGTCTTGTTTAGCGTCTCTGTTTACGTCTCTGCGTTTAGTCTCTGGTCAAGTCTCTGGTTCCAGTCTCTGGTCCGGTCTCTGTCCGGTTCTGGTTCGGGTCTCTGTTCGGTCTCTGGTGGTCTCTGTTCGGTCTCTGGTTCGGTCTCTGGTTCGGTTCTCTGGTCCGGTCTCTGTCGGTCTTCTGCGTCCGGTCTCTGGTCCGGTCTCTGGTCCGTCTCTGGTTTCGGTCTTCTGGTCCGGTCTCTGGGTCCGGTCTCTGGTCGGTCTCTGGTCCGGTCTCTGGTCGGTCTTGTCTAGTCTCTGCGTTCGTCTCTGGTCCGTCTCGTGGTAATCGGTCTCTGGTTCGGAATCTCTGGTCGTCTCTGGTTCGGTTCTTGGTTCGGTCTCTGGTTGTCTTGGTTCAGTCTCTAGGTTCAGTCTCTGGTTCAGTCTCTGGTTCGTCTCTGGTCTAGTCTCTGGTTCGGTCTCTGTTCGTCTCTGGTTTAGTCTCTGGTTTTAGTCTCTGCCGTTCCTAGTCTCTGCGGTTCAGTCTCTGTTCAGTCTCTGGTTCACGTCTCTGGTTCAGTCTCTGGTTCGGTCTTCTGTCGGTCTCTGTCAGTTCTTCTGGGTTTTTCTGGTCTTGGTTCGGTCTCTGGTCGGTCTCTGGTCAGTCTCTGGTTCAGTCTCTCCGTTTGGGTTAGTCTCTGATTCAGTCTCTGGCTTTAGTCCTGGGTTCAGTCTCTGGTTTAGTTCTCTGGTGTTTAGTCCTCTGGTTAGTCTCTGGTTAGTCTCTGGTTCAGTCTCTGGTTCCAGTCTCTGGTCTAGTCTCTGGTCGGTCTCTGGGATCGTTCTCTGAGTCTAGTCTCTGTTCAGTCTCTGGTTCTGGTCTCTGGTTCCGTCTCTGTTTAGTCTCTGGTTCAGTCTCCTGGTTCAGTTCTCTGGTTTATCTCTGCGTTCAGTCTCTGCGTTCAGTCTCTGTCAGTCTCTGGCTTCAGTGTCTGGTTTGGTCTCTGGGTTGGTTCTCTGGTCAGTCTCTGGTTCAGTCTCTGGTCTAGTCTCTGGTTCGCTCTCTTGGGTCGGTTCTCTGGTTCTTCTAGTCTTGGTGAGTCTCTGGTTCAGTCTCTGTTGGAGTCTCATGGTTTAGTCTCTGGTTGGAGTCTCTGGTTTAGTCTCTGGTTCAGTTGCTCTGGTTGAGTCTTGGTTCGGGTCTCTGTTCGGTCGTCTGGTTCGGTCTCTGTTCGTCTCTGTCCGTCTTTGGTCCGGTCTTTGCGTTCGGTCTCTGTTCGGTCGTCTGGTCCGGTCTCTGGTCCGGTCTCTGGTCTAGTCTCTGGTTGCAGTCTCTTGGTTCAGTCTCTGGGTCAGTCTCTGGTGCCGGTCTCTGGTTCGGTCTGCTGGTTCGGGTTCTGCGTTCGGTCTCATGGTCCGGTCTCTGGTCCGGTCTCTGGTCTAGCTCTCTGGTCTAAGTCTCTGTTACGGTCTCTGTCAGTTCTGGTTCAGTCTCTGGTCCGGGTCTCTGTCTAGTCTCTGGTCTAGTCTCTGGTCTAGTCTCTGCCTTTGATCTCATTCCTCACTTGTCGCTGCGCAGACCCTGAAGGCAGCTCATTCAAGTTGTTCCGCTGCTTTCTCCAACATTTCTCCAGGATTGTCTTTGCCCTTTTTCTGCAGCTGCTGCTCGGCCTGAGGGTGAAGAAACATCTGAGTCATAAACACTTCAGACACAGACGGAGAAATGAAGCTGCTCCTCACGCTGTTGGCGAAGACGCGGAGGTCCAGGGTCACGGAGAACATCAGCGGCAGCGCCCTGAAACACAACACACGGAACCAGGCTGGAACGTTACAGATAGAAATGTTTAAAATCATCTCCTGTACGAGTCACATGACCCAAGTCCGTGAGCCATGGCCGTCCTTAAAGGGATAGTTTCGGATGTTTGACATTGGGCCTCATTTCCTAGTTATCCAGAGTGTTGTTGATGTCTGGAGATATTTATTTCTTAAATTCATGCAGTTCTTATATTTGAAGAGCTTAGTGGCGCTAGCTAATGCTAGGCTAGTGCATGTCTTGGTATCAGTTAGCCTGCATTAAAAACAGTGTGACCCACTCCACAGTGCACCTGAGGTAAATCACTTATAACACCAGACTAACCATATAAATGTCTGTGTTAATAGAATCATTAAAATAACTTATATTTGAAGCAGCATCAGCTTCGTGGCTGTAAGCTAACGCAGCGGCGGAGTGATCTGCGAGAAAATAGTCCTCAAAATGCAGTAATTCATGTGATACAAGGTCAGTTATATTTCAAACATGATTCTATTAACACAGACATTTATATGTTTAGTCTGGTGTTATAAGTGATTTACCTCAGGTGCACTGTGGAGTGGGTCACACTGTTTTTAATGCAGGCTAACTGATACCATAGACATGCACTAGCCTAGCATTAGCCTAGCGCCACTAGACTCTTCAAATATAAGAACTGCATGAATTTAAGAAAAAAATATCTCCAGACATCAACAACACTCTGGATAACTAGGAAATGAGGCCCCAATGTCAGAATCCTGAAATATCCCTTTAAGTGGACACTACACGGGTCATGGTTTGGTTTCAGCTTTGACAGCTCGTGTTCCCACATAGTTCACGTCTCTAAAGTTCATAAAAAGTGGGTTAGAGGGAACACGGGTCTAAGTGACGGTGAGCGAACAGCAGATACTGGAACATTTCTATGAGACTCACCAGTTTTCCTCTTTGTGTGCTGGAAGGCTCTGAGGAACGCTGTGAGGACGTTAAAGAAGAAACAGTCTGCAGTACGAGTATCACAGTAGCAGCAGAAAAGTTAGTAGTAGTTATTAGTATGTAGTAGTGTTATTGTAGTAGTAGTTATTGTAGTAGTTATAGTAGTTATTGTAGTAGTTTATAGTAGTTATTGTAGTGTATGTGTATATTGTAGTATTATTGTAGTAGTAGTTATTGTAGTATGTTATAGTAGTTATAGTAGATATTGTAGTAGTTATTGTAGTAGTAGTTATTGTAGTATAGTAGTTATTGTAGTAGTGTTATGTAGTAGTAGTTATAGTAGTTATTGTAGTAGTAGTTATTGTAGTAGTACTTATAGTAGTTATTGTAGTAGTAGTTATAGTAGTATATTGTAGTAGTATTATAGTAGTAGTAGTAGTTATTGTAGTTATTGTTAGTAGTAGTTATTGTAGTAGTAGTTATTGTAGTAGTAGTTATTGTAGTAGTTATAGTAGTTATTGTAGTAGTAGTTATTAGTAGTAGTTATAGTAGTTATTGTAGTAGTAGTTATTGTAGTAGTTATAGTAGTTATTGTAGTAGTAGTTATTGTAGTAGTTATAGTAGTTATTGTAGTAGTAGTTATTGTATAGTAGTTATAGTAGTTATTAGTATGTAGTATGTAGTTAGATGTGTAGTAGTAGTAGTATTGTAGTAGTAGTTATAGTAGATATTGTAGTAGTTATTGTAGTAGTAGTTATAGTAGTTATGTAGTAGTAGTTATAGTAGATATTGTAGTAGTTATTGTAGTAGTAGTTATAGTAGTTATTGTAGTAGTAGTTATAGTAGATATTGTAGTAGTTATTGTAGTAGTAGTTATAGTAGTTATTGTAGTAGTAGTTATAGTAGATATTATAGTAGTTATTGTAGTAGTCGTTATTGTAGTAGTATTTGTGGGGACTGAAGGATATTGAACGACCAGCGTCTGCAGTTTATACGCCTCTACGAAGTCGTGATTGGCCACAGCGAGACAGCACCTGCAACACACGACCAATCAGAGACAGGCCTGAGACTCAAAGCCCCGCCCCCTGTCTGCGTTTGGTCCAATCAGAGCAGACCTGAGGTGAGCCGCCGTCATCTCGTCGTACGGAGGCTCCAGGATGTTCTGACACTTCTCCTCCGGACTCTGCAGCTGCGACATTCAACACCACTCATTAATATTCATCATTACTCATTAATATTCATTATTACTCATTAATATTCATTATTACTCATTATTATGCATTATTACTCATTAATGTTCATTATTACTCATTAATATTCATTATTACTCATTAATATTCATTATTGCTCATTAATATTCATTATTACTCATTGATATTCACCATTACTCATTAATATAACCCTAACACTAACCACTTCAGATTTACCCAAATCTAAAAGATCACAGGCCAGAGTAACATTGCGTTGTTGTGGCGTCATTGTCACTTTTCTGTTTTATTTTTTTGTGTCACATTTGTGTCACTTTTTCTTTGCTCTTTTGGTGCATTTTTATCTCATTTTTGTTTAATTTTTGATGCTCTTTTAAAGAAGCTTCTAGATTTGGGTGAATCCAAACTGGAGAAAATGTGCTCAGTTCAGGTTAAAAGAACAGCCCAGACGCCTGCTGCAGTTAAAGCCTTTAGGCCTGAACAGCACAACATTCATTCATTATTATTTTATTCTGACGTCCCAAAAACACCGTGACCGGGAAACGGCCCGACTCTCCCCATTACCCAGCATGCCTCTGATCAGTGCTCTTTATTTACCTGTTCTTTATTTACCTGTAGTTTGATGTTATTTACCTGTAGTTTGATGTTATTTACCTGTAGTTTGATGTTATTTACCTGTAGTTTGATGTTATTTACCTGTAGTTTGATGTTATTTACCTGAAGTTTGATGTTATTTACCTGTAGTTTGATGTTATTTACCTGTAGTTGGGGTTGGCCACGTGTGGGTGTTTGAAGGACAGCAGCTCGGCGCAGTACGCCCCCTCTCTGTTCTCGATGGCATTGCAGAGCTGCAGCACAAAGATTAGACGTTATTATTTTAAAAACAAAGCATTTGAGTAAAGACTGAAATAAACTAACGTCACTTCTTTCCAACATTTCCCTCTTTCCTCTGTTTGATGAATGTTTGTTTGATGAATGTTTGTTTGATGAATGTTGTTTGATGAATGTTTGTTAAGTATTTGAACATTAACTGAATGTTTCTCTGACTCTGATCTTCATCACTCACATGTTTATTTAACTCACCTGTGACAGATACTGGTTGAGGTTAATATGCGCCATTATTGACCTGAAAATCACCTGAAAAACATCACAAACATTACAATCTAAGACACAGCAGCTTCTCTTCACTGACCAGGACTGAAACAAAGGAGCAGAAACATCCACTAAATAACACTAAATAAATAGTTTAAAATCCCAGCGATTTCTGATCATTTTTAAGGATTTACGGGATATTTTCGGTCCATTTTAACAACTATAAACTGTAGCAAAGTCATAAAGAGCGGACAGACTTTGTGACTTGTTACTGACCCGTGAATCCGGAGTTTAAAGGTGTTTTTTTGAAGAGTTTTGACGGTTTTTGGGTCGAAATGAACGAGCTCCGTCTGTTTACGGCGCCATTAAAGACAGCACTTCCTGGTACTGTGACGTCACATCCGATATTGTTGTATTAAATTAATAACATATATATTTTTAAATCCACTCCGTGAAAAGCAGTGGTTTAATGTGTGAGAACAAACAGAGAATAAAAATAAAAATTATAAAACTGGAGAAAAGTTTCGATTCTAGAGACAGACGCGGCAGCAGCCCGCGGCCACTAGAGGGCGCTGCCACTCACGCAGTTCACAACTTTTAATTATTCAGTTTATTCATTTAAATTATTTCATTATATATTTATGAAGTTTAATATCTATATTTTATATATGTTTTTAAATACTTATTTATTTTCATTTATGTTTTTATTTATTAGTAGTTTCAGCTTCTCCCACTCCTCTCCCCCCCTTTTCTCTCCTCCTCTCTCTCCCCCCGTCCTCTCTCTCCCCCCGTCCTCTCTCTCCCCTCTCCTCTCCCCCTCCTCTCCCCCCGTCCTCTCTCTCCCTTCCCTCTCCCCCCTTTCTCTCCTCTCTCCTCCTCTCTCTCCCCCGTCCTCTCTCTCCCCTCTCTCTCTTCCCCCGTCCTCTCTCTCCCCTCTCTCTCTCCCCCTTGTCCTCTCTCTCCCCTCTCTCTCCCCCCTCTCCCCCCCTTTCCTCGCTCTCCCGCCTCTCGTCTCCCCCTCTCTCCCCCCCCGTCCTCTCTCTCCCCCTCCCTCTCCCCCTCTTTCCTCCCTCTCCCCCCTCCCTCCTCCCTCTCTCTCCCCCTCTCTCCCCCCCCGTCCCCTCTCTCCCCCCTCCTCTCCCCCCTCTTTCCTCCCTCTCCCCCCCCTCCCTCTCCCCCCCCTCCCCCTCCCTCTCGCTCCCCCCCTCCTCCCCCTCTCTCTCCCCTTGCACAGAGTGACTCTCAGACGGTGCTGACTGTGCTCGATGTCGTTTGTTTGAATGAATTGAATCATTGACTTTTCATTTCATGAACAGAGAATCTGACGTTTGGATCAGTTTTTATTTCTGTGATTTTTACGTCTTGTTTTCAGCTCCGGGTGAGTCCAGCTCTGTGTTCAGATATATTTAATAAATATTCTGTAGTTCTGTCATCTCTAACTGTAGTGAATAATAATCAAATGTTTACTTTGTTTACATCTGAAGGTTTTAGTCTTTTTCTTTAGTTTCATTCACAGAAACACGACTTTGACTCAAAGTCTTCACCAGAACTGACTTTAAAGAGGATTTTAGAAACGAGAGCGGAAATTTACTTTAAAACCTTATGCTTTAGTTTCCCCGACATTATTTCAGTATTTTGTCTAAAAATAAACATTTAAATGGATGAAAATAGACGAAAAAAGTGACATTTTATTTTTGGAAAAGAAAATGAGCTAAATGTGACGGACTGTGTCTCTGAACATGTTTTTAGTTTCTTTTTTACATTTAGTTTTTAGGAGTCGAAACATCTGCAGTGTTTTAGTTTTTAGGAGTCGAAACATCTGCAGTGTTTTAGTCGCTTTAATCTCTTATACTTTAGCAGTGTTAATTTCGTCGACTAAAATATTTAGTCTTAATTTTAGTCAAAGTGATATTTTTGTGACTAAAATTGGACTAAAACTAAATTAAAAGTTTTTCATGAGACTAAAACTGTGACTAAAATGTCCAGATATTTTAGTCGACTAAATTAAGACTAAATAAAAATAAAAGGAGAAACTAAAATCATCCAAACTTGTATTGACCGTCTGAAAGAGCCTCAGATAAATCCTCTGCCAAAGGAGCAGCTCCATGAAGCCGAGGAGCTGATTAAACATTATTGATTATAATGAAGATTATAAATGCAAAGTCCACTACATTTCTCTTGAATTTAGTCGATTAAATTTACTTGCAATACCTGCAAGGATACAAATGCTTTTTGCACGCACAGAAGGGGATATAACCTGAGGGGGTGTGATAACTTTAAGGTTCAAGCAGTGTCTTCCACTAGGAAAAGTATGTGTGTGTCTGTATGTGGAGTTAAACTCTGGAACAAATTGGGGGCAGAATATAAACAATGTCCAAATATTCATCATTTCAAATCAAGATATAAAAAATGGTATGGTCAAAGTACCAGAAGGAGGAAATGGTACTTGATTTACTAATGGGTGTCACAAAGTGCTGTATACTTTAAAGGTCAGATCTAACTAATAATGAAGTACAGTGAGGAAAATAAGTATTTGAACACCCTGCTATTTGCAAGTTCTCCCACTTAGAAATCATGGAGGGGTCTGAAATTGTCATCGTAGGTGCATGTCCACTGTGAGAGACATAATCTAAAAAAAAAAATCCAGAAATCACAATGTATGATTTTGTAACTATTTATTTGTATGATACAGCTGCAAATAAGTATTTGAACATCTGAGAAAATCAATGTTATATTTGGTACAGTAGCCTTTGTTTGCAATTACAGAGGTCAAACGTTTCCTGTAGTTTTTCACCAGGTTTGCACACACTGCAGGAGGATTTTGGCCCACTCCTCCACACAGATCTTCTCTAGATCAGTCAGGTTTCTGGGCTGTCGCTGAGAAACACGGAGTTTGAGCTCCCTCCAAAGATTCTCTATTGGGTTTAGGTCTGGAGACTGGCTAGGCCACGCCAGAACCTTGATATGCTTCTTACAGAGCCACTCCTTGGTTATCCTGGCTGTGTGCTTCGGGTCATTGTCATGTTGGAAGACCCAGCCTCGACCCATCTTCAATGCTCTAACTGAGGGAAGGAGGTTGTTCCCCAAAATCTCGCAATACATGGCCCCGGTCATCCTCTCCTTAATACAGTGCAGTCGCCCTGTCCCATGTGCAGAAAAACACCCCCAAAGCATGATGCTACCACCCCCATGCTTCACAGTAGGATGGTGTTCTTGGGATGGTACTCATCATTCTTCTTCCTCCAAACACGTTTAGTGGAATTATGACCAAACGTTCCATTTTGGTCTCATCTGACCACATGACTTTCTCCCATGACTCCTCTGGATCATCCAAATGGTCATTGGCAAACTTAAGACGGGCCTTGACATGTGCTGGTTTAAGCAGGGGAACCTTCCGTGCCATGCATGATTTCAAACCATGACGTCTTAGTGTATTACCAACAGTAACCTTGGAAACGGTGGTCCCAGCTCTTTTCAGGTCATTGACCAGCTCCCCCCGTGCAGTTCTGGGCTGATTTCTCACCTTTCTTAGGATCATTGAGACCCCACGAGGTGAGATCTTGCATGGAGCCCCAGTCCGAGGGAGATTGACAGTCATGTTTAGCTTCTTCCATTTCTAATGATTGCTCCAACAGTGGACCTTTTTTCACCAAGCTGCTTGGCAATTTCCCCGTAGCCCTTTCCAACCTTGTGGAGGTGTACAATTTTGTCTCTAGTGTCTTTGGACAGCTCTTTGGTCTTGGCCATGTTAGTAGTTGGATTCTTACTGATTGTATGGGTGGACAGGTATCTTTATGCAGCTAACAACCTCAAACAGGTGCATCTAAATGTAGGATAATAAATGGAGTGGAGGTGGACATTTTAAAGGCAGACTAACAGGTCTTTGAGGGTCAGAATTCTAGCTGATAGACAGGTGTTCAAATACTTATTTGCAGCTGTATCATACAAATAAATAGTTAAAAAATCATACATTGTGATTTCTGGATTTTTTTTTTAGATTATGTCTCTCACAGTGGACATGCACCTACGATGACAATTTCAGACCCCTCCATGATTTCTAAGTGGGGAGAACTTGCAAAATAGCAGGGTGTTCAAATACTTATTTCCTCACTGTATATTGTGGTTGTTACTATTATACTATTGCAGTTGTTATTGCCATTGTTATTGCTATTGCTGTTGTGTTGTTATCATCACTATTTTAACTTTAAACTTTAAATGTAACAGTCTAGGATTAATACCTAACAATCTGTGGATTATTCTTAGAATCAAACTTAATAGATTCAGACAGCAGTATTGCTATTGATGCTGATGGTAATATAAAGGAATTAAATTCTCAGAAGTAAAACATGCACATATCTATGTACTCCGCATTCAACATAACCCGTAGTACAGGGCAGACATGTGGGGGCCGGCAGCTCGAGGAAACCCTCTTCTGGCAGCAGACTCCTAAAATTTGTCTCTTTTAATGCATAGTATAGGACACTTAACAAAGGATGGTCCGGTTGCTCGGGGGCTGCTCCCCTCTGGCAGCAGGTCCAGTCACAGAAAAGAAGAAAAAGAAAGAAAAGCCCCGAATCCCTTTTAACACATATCATTAAGACTATTCTTGTTATCATGAACATCAATCAGTCTGCGATTACTGTACCTTTCATGAATAAATGTGGAGTATTTATGTACCATTCAAACACTTTGATACAGAGTAATGTTATATGGGTTGTAATGGTGATGGTGAACACGGTAATGCCAACATGGTAATGAATTCTCTATGGGAGACAGAAATAATACACTGGTTGTAGCGTGTGAGATACTGTGAATGTTGACCTGGTATAATGCAGTGTCGCATTTGTTAACATGTAACCAACTCGGTTGATAGTTGTTTTGTAAAATGGTAAGAAATATGCAGTGTTGTTAGTTATTGTTATTGAAGTTTATGAACAGGGGTGGGAGTCAATAAGCTCGTCTTCTTCCCACTCCTTTTCGAGCTGTAATGTAAATTCTTTTTTCTTTTTTCTTTTATTATGTATATATATATTTCTGTTTTTCTTTTCTTCTTTAGCTCGAAATAAAATATTCAAATCAAATCAAATTTAGTCGACTAAACTAGATTAAAATTGAAGATATTTTTTTGACTAAATCTCGACTAAAGTTGAATTACAGTTTCTAAAATATAACTAAATTAAAATATGTTGTCACATTAACACTGTACTTTAGTTTCAGCCTCGGTTTAGTCTCTGAACTCTTTACATAAACTGTGACTTTGTGCCTTTGGGCAGGACACTCCGCCGGGCCCCGGTTTAGCCCAGATGCCCCGGTCGTCCCCCCCTCTGTTGGAGCCTGGGCCCTCATGGAGCTGCTGTCTGTGGGGCCCAGCTGGGGGCCTGGCTCCTGGCCCTGAGCTGCTGCCTCTGCCCCTGGATGGAGCTGCAGTCGGAGCTGGTGGAGCTGGAGCGAGTGCAGGTCAGTGGTCCCTCTGCGTCCCTCTGTCGGTCCCTATGTGGGTCCCTCTGTGGTTCCCACCTGTGTCCCTCTTGGTCCCTCTTGTGGTCCCTCTGTGGTCCCACTGTGCGTAAACCCTTCTGCTGGTCCCTCCTGTGTTCCCACTGTGGTCCCTCTGTGGTCCCACTGTGGTCCTCTGTGGCTCCCTCTGTCCGCCGTCCCACCTGTGGTCCCACTGTGCGTCCTCTCTGCTGGTCCCACTGTGGTCCCACTGCTGCGTCCCACTGTGTTAGTCCCTCTGTGGTCCCACTGTGGCTCACACTGCTGTCCTCTGTAGGGTCCCACCTGTGGTCCCCTCTGCTGGTCCCTCTGTGCGTCCCACTGTGGTCTCCCACTGTGGTCCCTCTGTGGCGTCCCTCTGTGGCTCCCACTGCTTGGCGTCCCACTGTCGAGGTGGTCCCTCTTGGTCCCACTGTCGGCTCCCACTGTGGTCCCTCTGTGGCTCCCACTTGTGCGTCCCTCTTGTGGTCCCTCTTTTGTGCGTTCCCACTGTGCAGTCCCTCTGTGTCCCTCTGTGGTCCCTCTTGTGGTCTCCCTCTGTGGTCCCACTGTCGTGGTCCCTTCTGTGGTCCCACTGTGTTACCCTCTGTGTCCCTCTGTGGTTCCCTCTGTGGTCCAGGTTGCTATTGACTCTGTGGGTCCAGGCTGCTTATTGACTCTGTGGTCCAGTGTATTGACTCTGTGGTCCAGGCTGTATTGACTCTCTGTGGCCAGGTGTTATATGACTCTGTGGTCCAGGTGTATTGACTCTCTGTGGCTCCAGCGTGTAACATGACTTCTGGGTCCAGGTTGTAATTGACTCTCTGTGACGTCCAGGTGTTTGAACTCTCTGTTGGTCCAGGTGTATTGACTCCTGTGGCTCCAGGTGTATGATCTCTGTGGTCCAGGTTGTAATTGACTCTCTGTGTCCAGGTTGTAATGACTCTGTGGTCCAGGTGTATTTGACTCTCCTGTTGGTCCAGGTTAATGACTCTGTGGTCCAGGTTGTTTAGTGCACTCTCTGTGGTCCAGGGTGTATTGACTCTCTGTCGTCCAGGTGTGTAATAACTCTCTGTGGTCCAGGCTGTATTGACTCTCTGTGCGTCCAGGTGTATTGACTCTCTGTGGGTCCAGGTTGTAAATGACTTCTGTGGTCCAGGTGTATTACTCTGTGGTCCAGTTATTGACTTCTCTGTGGTCCAGCGTGTATTGACTCTCTGTGGTCAGTGTAATGACTCCTCTGTGGTTTCCAGGTGTAATGACTCTGTGGTCCAGGCTGTAATGACTCTGTGGTCAGGTGTATTGACTCTCTCGTTGGTCCAGGTGTATTTGACTCTGTGGTCCAGTGCTAATGACCTCTGCTGGTCAGGTGTAATGCTCTGTGCGCTCCAGCGTGTATTGACTCTCTGTGTCCCAGGTTGTATTGACTTCTGTGGTCCAGGGTGTATTTGACTCTCTGTCGGTCCAGGTGTATTGACTCTCTGCTGGTCCCAGGTGTTTGACTCTCTGTGGTCCAGGTGTATTGACTCTGTGGTCCAGGTGTAGTGATCTCTCTTGGGTCCAGGTGTATTGATCTCTGTGCGTCCAGGTGTTATTACTGACTCTCTGTGGTCCAGGTTGTATTGACTCTCTCGTGGTCCAGGTGTTATTGATCTCTGTGGTCCAGGTGTTATGACTCTCTGTAGTCCAGCGTGTATTGACTTCTGTGGTCCAGGTGTAGTGACTCTCTGTGCGTCCAGGTGTAGTGACTCTCTGTGGTCCAGTGTAATATCTCTGTGGTCCAGGTGTATTGACTCTGTTGCCTTGGTCCAGGGATTGACTCTGTGGTCCAGTCGTATTGACTCTCTGTGCCCGTCCAGGTTGTATTGACTCTCTGTTGCGTCCAGGATGTAGTGACTCTCTGTGGTCCAGTTAATGACCTCTCTGTGGTCCAGGTGTATTGACTCTGTGCGTTCCAGGTGTATTGACTCTGTGCCGTCCAGGTGTAGTGACTCTCTGTGCGTCCAGGTGTATATGACTTCTCTGTGGTCCAGGTTGTATTACTCTGTCGGTCCAGCGTGTATTGACTCTGTGGTCCATTATTGACTCTCTGTGGTCCAGGTTGTATTGACTCTCTGTGGTCCGGTTGTAGTGACTCTTCTGTGGTCCAGCTGTAAATGACTCTCTTGTGGTCCAGGTGTAAGTGACTCTGTGCGTCCAGGTGTAATGACTCTATCTTGCGTCAGGTTATTGACTCTGTAGGTCCAGGTGTATTGACTCTGTTGTCCGGTGCTATTGACTCTTGGTCAGGTGTTATTGACTCTGTGGTCCAGGTGTAATGACTCTCTGTGGTCCAGCGTTTGTATTTGACTCTCTGTGGTGTATTGACTCTCTGCTGGTCACGTGTATACTCTCTGTGCGTTCCAGGCGGTGTATTGACTCTCTGTGGTCCGGTGTGTATTGACTCTGTGTCCAGGCTGTATTGACCTCTGTGCGTCCAGGTGTAGTGGACTCTCTGTGGTCCAGGTGCTATTGACTCTCTGTGGTCCCAGGTGTAGGACTCTCTGTTGGTCCAGGTGTATTGACTCTCTGTTGGTCGTGTATGACTCTCTGTGGTCCAGGTGTAGTGACTCTCTGTGGTCCAAGTTGTATTGACTCTCTGTGGTCCAGCGTGTATTGACTCTCTGTGGTCAGGTGCTTATTGACTCTCTGTGGTCCAGGTGTAATGACTCTGTGTGTCCAGGCTGTAGTGACTTCTCTGTGGTCCAGGTGTATTGACTCTCTGTGGTCCAGGTGTAGTGACTCTCTGTGGGTCCAGGTGTATTGGACTCTCTGTGCCAGTCCAGGTGTATTGATCTCTGTGGTCCAGTTGTATTGACTTCTGTGGTCCAGGTGTTATTGACTCTCTGTGGTCACAGGTGTATTGACTCCTGTGCGTCCAGTGTAGTGACTCTCTGTGGTCCAGGGTGTAGTGACTCTCTGTGTCCAGGTGCTAGTGCTCCTCATGTGGTCCAGGTGTAGTGACTCTCTGTGGTCCAGGTGTATTGACTCTCTGTTGGTCCAGGTGTATAAGACTCTGTGGTCCAGGTGTATTGACTCTCTGTGGTCCATGGTAATACTTTCTGTGCCCGTCCAGTGTAGTGTACTCCTCTGTGGTCCAGGTGTTTGGACTCTGTGGTCCAGGTGTATTGACTCTCTGTCCAGGTGTATTGACTCTGCTGGTCCAGGGTGTATTGACTCTCTGTGGTCCAGGTGTATTGACTCTGTGCGTCCAGGCTGTAATTGACTCTCTGTGGTCCAGGTTAATTTGAACTCTCATGTGCGTCCAGCGTGTAATGACTCTCTGTGCGTCCAGGTTATTGACCTCCTGTGGCTCCAGGTGTATTGACTCTGTGGTCCACGCGTGTATGACTCTTCTGTGGTCCAGGTTGTATTGACTCTCTGTGGTCCAGGTGCTATTGAACTCTCTGTGGGTTCCAGTGTATTGACTCTGGTGGTCCACGGTGTAATTGATCTCTGTGTCCAGGTGCTATTGACTCTGTGCGTCCAGGGTAGTGACTCTCTGTGCGTCCAGGTGTAGTGACTCTCTGCTGGTTCCAGGTGTAGTGACTCTCTGTCGGTCCAGGTGTGTGACTCTCTGTGGTCCAGGTGTTATTGACTCGTCTGTTGGTCCAGGTGTAATGACTCTGTGGTCCAGGTGTATTGGACTCTCTGTGGTCCAGGCTTGTAATGACTCTCTGTGGTCCAGCGTGTAGTTTGACTCTCTGTGGTCCAGGTGCTATTGACTCTGTGGTCCAGGTTGTATTGACTCTCTGTGCGTCCAGGTGTATTGACTCTGTGGTCCAGGTGTTATTGACTCTCTGTGGTCCAGGTGTTTGACTCTGTGGTCCAGGTGTATTGACTCTCTGTGGTCCAGGTGTAGTGACTCTCTGCTGGATCCAGGTGTAGTGACTCTCTGTGGTCCAGTGTATGACTCTCTGTGCCCGTCCAGTGTAGTGCACTCTTCTGTGCGTCCATTGTAGTTAGCTGACTCTCTGTGGTCCAGGTAGTGACTTCTGCTGGTCCAGGTGTAGTTGACTCTCTGTGGTCCAGGTGTAGTTTGTAGTGACTCTCTGCTGTCCCAGGCATCGTGGCTATTGCACTCTGCTGGTCCAGGTGTCATTGACTCTTGTGCGTCCAGCGTGTATTGACTTCTGTGGTCCAGGGTGTTATGACTCCTTCTGTGGGTCCAGGTGGTATGACTCTGTGGTCCAGGTTGTCAGTGACTCTCTGTGGTCCAGGTGTATGACTCTGTGGTCCAGGTGTATTGACTCTCTGTGGTTCCGGTTGTATTTGACTCTGTGCGTCCCAGGTGTAAATTGACTCTGCTGGTCTCAGGTGTATTGACTCCTGTGGTCCAGGTTATTGACTCTCTGTGGTCCAGGATTGTAATATCTGTGGTCCAGGTGTTATTGACTCTCTGTGGTCCAGGTTGTATTGACTTCTCTGTGGTCCCAGGTGTATTGACTTTCTCTTGTCCAGTGTGTAAGTCGACTCTGTGGTCCAGTTGTATTGCACTCTCTGTGCCGTCCAGGTGTATTGACTCTCTGCTGGCCATGATTGTTAATACTCTCTGTGGTCCAAGGATGTATTGACTCTGTGGTCCAGGTTGTAGCTGACTCTCTGTGGTCCAGCTTGTAATGTGACTCTCTGGGTCCAGGATGTAATGACTCTTGTGCGTCCAAGGTGTATTGACTCTCTGATGGTCCATGTGTATTGACTCTCTGTGGTCAGGGGTGTAATTGACTTCTGTGTGCCGTCCAGGTTGTATTGACTCTGTGGTCCAGGTGTAGTGACTTCTGTGCCAGGTGTTTAATGCTCTCTGTGGCTCAGTGCTAATGACTCTCTGTGGTCCAGGTGCTATTGACTCGTGGTCCAGGTGCTATTGAAACTCTCTTGTGCTCCAGGTTGTAATGACTCTGTGGTCCAGGTGTATTGACTCTCTGTGCCGTCCAGGTGTATTGACTCTCTTGTGACCGTCCAGGTGTACTTGACTCTCTGGTGGTCAGGTGTATTGACTCTGTGGTCCAGGATGTATTGACACTCTCTGTGCCAGGTGTATTGACTCCTCTGTGCGTCCAGGCTGTATTGACTCTGTGGTCCAGGCGTGTATTGACTCTCTTGGTCCAGGGTGTATTGACTCTCTGTGGTCCAGGCTGTATTGCTCTCTGTGTCCAGTGTATTGACTCTCTGTGGTCCAGTGCTATTGACTCTCTGTGGTCCAGGCTGTATTGACATCTGTGGTCCAAGGCGTGTATTGACTCTTGTGGTCCAGGTGTATTGACTCTCTGGTTGCCCTCCAGGTGTATTGACTCTCTGTGCAGTCCAGGTGTATTACTTCTGTGGTCCAGGTGTATTACTCTCTGTGGTCCCTAGGTGCTATTGACTCTCTGTGGTCCAGGTGTATGACTCTCTGTGGTCCAGGTTGTATTGACTCTGTGCCCGTCCAGGTGTATTGACTCTCTGTGCGTCCAGGTGTATACTTCTCTGTGCCGTCCAGGGTTATTGACTCTCTGTGCGTCCAGGTGTATTGATCTCTCTGTGGTTCCAGGTGTATTGACTCTCTTGTGGTCCAGGTGCTATGACTCTCTGTGGTCCAGCGTGTATTTTCGACTCTGTGGTCCAGGTGCTATTGATCTTTCTTGGTCCAGCGTGTATTGACTCTCTGTGGTTCCAGGAGTGTATTGACTCTCTGTGTCCAGGTGTATTGACTTCTGTGGTCCAGGTGTATTGACTCTTGTGGTCTCAGGTGTATTTGACTCTCTGTTGGTCCCAGGTGTAATTGACTCTGTGGTCCAGGTTGTATTGACATCTCTGCTGGTCCAGGTTGTATTGACTCGTGGTCCAGGTTTAGTGACTCTTCTGTGGTCCAGGTGTTAGTGGTACTCTCTGTGCCGTCCAGGTGTATTGACTCTCTGTGTCCAGGTGATTGACTCTGTGGTCAGGCTGTGTATTGAATCTCTTGGTCCCAGGTGTTTGACTCTCTGTGGTCCAGGTGTATTGACTCTCTGTGGTGTAAACTCTCTTTGCGTCAGGTGTAATGACTCTCTTGTGCGTCCAGGTGTAGTGACTCTCTGTGGTGTTTAATGACTCTCTGTGCCGTCCAGTGTAATGACTCTCTGTGGTCCAGGTGTAATGACTCTCTGTTGGTCCAGGTGTATTTGACTCTCTGTGGTCCAGGTGTATTGACTCTCTGTGGTCCAGGTGGGGCTGTGGTCGGCCTGTGTGCTGTCAGCGACTCCGTGTCAGCTGTAAGATCGCCACTCGTCGCTGCTGAATCTTCCGCCGGCCGCTGCTGTTGTGGGCGGGCTTCCTGCTGGGGGCGCTGCGTGAGCGGAGGAGTCGCCATCGCCGTCGCCGTCCCGGGACTGAGCGTCATCACCCACCCAGCGTACAAATTATACAAAACTACTACTCACTACTACTGCAGATAACTACTACTATCCTCGTCACAAAGGTACAAATTATACAAACTAACTGACTACTACTACTGCCAAATACTACTACTGAGACCTCATCAACAAAGGTACAAATATACAAACTACTACTACTACTACTGCCAAAATACTACTACTGCAGCCTCATCACAAAGCGTAACAAATATACAAACTACTACTACTACTACTGCCAAATTACTACTACTGAGCCCTCATCACAAAGGTACAAATATACAAACTACACTACTACTACTGCAGATAATACTACTGATCCTCGCTCACCAAAGGTACAAATATACAAACTACTACTACTGCAAATATACTACTGGCCTCGTCACAAAACGGTACAATATACAAACTACTTACTACTGCCAAATACTACTACTGCAGCCTCATCAACAAAAGGTACAAATATTACAAACATCACTACATACTACTACTGCAAATATACTACTTGATCCTCGATCACAAAGCGCTACAAATATTACAGTTCTGTCTTTACTAAACCCCATGGGCTTAAACTGAGATTTCATCTTTTAATCTGAGGTTGTTTTCACGCTGTAGGAATTACAAGTGTTTGTTTGTTTGTTTGTTTGTGAGACTCAAATTTTCAAGGCCGACCAAAAGTAACAATACTGATCAAACTTAAACGTTAATATATTGGTTTACAAACCCTTTGCAGTGACTTTACAGCCTTAAGTCTTGAAGGCCACAGACGTCACAGACTCTGCGGTTTCATCCCTGGTTTGATGCTCTCCAGGCTCTCCAGGCTCTCCAGCTACTCCAGGCCCTTTCCAGGCTCTCCAGGCTCTCCAAGGCTTTCCAGGCTTCCAGGCCTCCAGGCTCTCCAGGCTTCCAGGCCTCTCCAGGCCTCTCAGTTAAATGCCTTCAGTCCTGCTTTCGTTCTTGGGACATGTTTCCTTCAGAGTTTGAGTCTTCAGTGAAATGCAGCTCAGTTCTGATTTATGTCAGGTGATTGACTGGCCCATTAATAACATTTCATCTTGCCTTAAAAAGCTCTTAATGGTCATTTGTCCATCTGCTCTGCTGGAGCATTTGTCTGAATATTGATCCTACACAATGTCCGAAACAACTTCAGAATTCAATCCTTTTTGTCAACAGTGCACATCATCCAATAAATACAACGGAACAGTTCCATTGCGCCCAGACACAGCCGCATGCCATTTGATGGCTGCCACCACCATGTTTCACTGAGGATGTTCATTCCTTTCTCCAGACTCTTCTCTATCCATCACTCTGGACAAGTCTTTGTACTCATCTGTCCTGGGATGTTTTTGAGGCTCGGGGTTTACACCTCAGGTGGATCTGTATTCTCTCTGGTTGAAGTCTTCTACTTGATTGTTGACTTTGACTCACATACACCACCTGCTGGAGAGTGTTTCTGATTCTGACCTGTTGTTGTGAAGAGTTTCTTCTTCGTTTGTTCACTCCACCACATTTTTCGTCCGTGGTCTTTCCAGGTTTTTTGGTGTTGTTGAGCTCACCGGTGTGTTCGTTCTATTTTTAATAATGTTATAACTGTTGATTTAGCCACGCCTGATATGTTTGCATCTCTCTGAGGCCGTTTGCTTTGTGATCTTTTTGTTTTAATAATGGTTTGCCCTTCACTGATCGCTCATGGGCTGGTTTATATAGAGCCAAAAACATAAGAACTGAGTCCATGTCCCTAATGGACCTGACTGGGTTAAAAGACTGGGGCTTAAGAGGCTTAATGAATGAAACTCTAAACTTCCTCCTCTAACCTCCTCTCTAACTCCTCCTCCTCTATACCCCTCCTCTAACTCCTCCTCCTCTAACCCCTCCTCCTCTACCCTAACCTCCTCTAACCCCTCCTCAGACATCCTCCTCAAGAGCGAGCTTCTGAAGCAAAAGACTCTCTCCTCCTCTAACTCCTCCTTCTCTAACTCCTCCTTCTAACCCCTCCTCCTCTAACTCCTCCCTCTAACTCCTCCTCCTCCTCTAACGTCCATCCCCCCATCTAAACTCCTCTCCTCTAACTCCTCCTCTAACTCCTCCTCTCTAAACTCCTCCTCTAAACTCCTCCTCCTCTAACTCCTTCCTCCTCTAACTCCTCCTCTAACTCCTCCTCCTCTAACTCTCCTCTAACCCCTCCTCCTCTAACTCCTCCCGTCTCTCTCCTCAGAGCGAGCTTCTGAAGCGAAGCACTGCGCGGGCCGTGGTCTATCGTTCCTCTGTCTCCTCACCGCGGCGTTGGGAGGCCGGCGGCCTGTGACGTTTGCGGGGGTCACGTGACCGGCGTTGAGGTTCCGTGAGGAGGCGGGGCTGGCGATGGCGCCGCCGCTGGGACCCTGGGCGTCGGCCTGGTTCCTGGGCTGGGCGTCGGCCTCGCTCTTCGGCCTGACGGCGTCGAGTGGGGCGCGGGCTGTGGAGCACGCTGCAGGGTGAGGGGCGCGGCCAGGCAAGGAGTATGTTTAAAACACGATAATCTGAGCTATCTGGCCGTTCTCCATGGCCGAACCACAGGATCAGAAAGACGCTTTCAGAAACTGGGAGAACTAAAACGCCTGCAGAAACAACGAAACATAAAAACAGAATCTAAAGGAGTCGTGGTTTAAATGTGACCAAATCAGTCACAAAGAGGGTTTGCGATCTGGTTTTAGTTCGCGATAAACTATTATTAGTCAAACAAAAGAACTTTTCCCAAACTCTTCCAAACTCTATCCAAAACTTTTCCAAACTCTTTCCAAACTCTTACCAAACTCTTCTAACCTTTTCCAACTTTTTCCAAAACTCTTTCCAAACTTTTCCAAACTCTTTACGAACTCAAAGGAACATCCCGGTATTTTGGACGTGGGGTCTTGTCGGGGGGGATTCCGTGCTGCAGCGTCTGTCTGCATTTTGTTTCTAATGATCCGCTTGCTTTGACTGAATGCTATCACATATTTCGCTCCTCACCTCAGAATGTGGCCACAGGAACGAATGTTTGTATCCAATAGAAACCTCATGTAAGAACTGCCCTTCCTGTCCTTATGTGCCAACAACACCTCAGTCCAATCTACAGCAGAACACAGACGTAGTTACAGGAACCAGGAGTAGTTACAGCGCGGACCAGACGTAGTTACAAGGAACCAGCCCGACGTAGCCTACAGCTGAACCAGGACGGTAGCCTACAGGAAACCAGGACGCTAGCCCCTACAGACGAACCAGGATCGTAGTTACAGGGACCAGGACGTAGCTACATGTACCAGGCACTGTAGCTACAGGAACCAGGACGTAGTTACAGAGAACCAGGATCGTTAGTTACAGGAACCAGGACCGCCTAGTTACAGGAACAGACGTAGCTTACAGGGACCAGGACGTAGCTACAGGAACCAGGAACCGTAGTTAAGCGACCAGCGACGTAGTTACAGGAACCAGGACGTAGTATACAGGGACCAGGACGTAGCCTACAGGGTACCAGGACGTAGTTACAGGGACCCAGGACGATAGGCTACAGGAACCAGGACGTAGGTTAACAGGAACCAGACGTAGCTACAGGAACCAGGACGTAGTTACATGAACCAGGACGTAGTTACCAGGCAACCAGGACGTAGCTACAGGAAACAGGACGTGTTTACAGGACACAGGACGTAGTTACAGGAACCAGGACGTAGTTACAGGAACCAGGACGTAGCTACAGGACCAGGAGTAGTTACAGGGAACCGAGGACGCTAGTTACAGGAACCAGGACGCTAGTTACAGGAACCAGGCACGTAGCTACAGGGACCAGGGCACGTAGCTACAGGGACCAGGACGTATAGTATACAGGGCCCAGGACGTAGTTTACAGGAACCAGGACGTAGTTACAAGTAACCAGGACGTAGTTACACGGAACCAGGACGTAGCTACAGGAACCCAGGACGATTAGTTACAGGGACCAGGACGTAGTTCACAGGAACCAGGACGTAGTTACCAGGACCAGGACGTAGCTACCAGCGACCACGCGACGTATTTACAGGGACCAGGACGTAGTTACAGGAACCAGGACGCTAGTTACAGGCAACCAGGACGTAGCATACAGAACCAGGGACGTAGTCATACAGGAACCGGACGTAGCCTACAGCGAACCAGGACTTTAGCTACAAGAACCAGGACGTATGTTACAGGAACCAGGAACGTAGACAGCGCAAAACAGGACGTAGCATACAGGAACCAGGACGTAGCTACAGGCAACCAGGACGTAGCTACAGTCACCAGGACGTAGTTACAGGAACCAGCGACGTAGTTACAGGAACCAGGACGTAGTTACAGGGACCAGGAACGTAGCTACAGGCTACCCAGGACGTAGTTACACGAACCAGGACGTAGCTTACAGGAACCAGGACGTAGCTACAGGAACCAGGACGTAGCTTACAGGACCAGGCACGTAGCTACAGGAACCAGGACTAGTTACAGGGACCAGAGACGTAGCACTACAGAACCAGGACGTAGTTACAGCGAACCAGGACAGTAGCCATACAGGAACCAGGACGTCAAGTTTACAGCAAACCAGACGTAGTTACAGGGACCAGGACGTAGCTACAGCGCGACCAGGCACGTAGTTACAGGAACCAGGACGTAGCCTACAGGAACCAGACGTAGTATACAGGAACCAGGACGTAGCCTAACATGGAACAAGGACGTAGTTGACAGGAACCAGAGAACGTAGTACCAGGGACAGGAACGTAGCCTACAGGGAACCATGGACGTAGCTACAGGAACCAAGGACGTAAGTTACAGGGACCAGGACGATAGTCTACACGGAACCAGGACGCTAGTACAGGAACCAGGGAACGTAGTATACAGAACCAGGCACGTCAGTTACAGAACCAGAGACGTAGAACAGACCAGGACGTAGTTACGGGACCAGGACGTAGCCTTACAGGAACCAGGACGATAGTTACAGGAACCAGGACCGATAGCATACAGGAACCAGGACGTAGCTACAGAACCAGGACGTAGCTACAGGAACCACGGACGTAGCCATAAGCGAACCAGGACGTGCTACAGGAAACACAGGACGTAGCGCTACAGGCGACCAGGACGTAGCTACAGGAACCAGGACGTAGCCTACAGGAACCAGGACGTAGCTACAGGAAGTCCATGGACGTAGCTACAGGAACCCAGGACGTAGCTACAGGACCAGCGACGTAGTTACAGGAACCAAGGACACGTAGCTTACAGGGACCAGGACGTAGCTACAAGGAACACAGGAACGTTAAAGTTACAGGAACCAGAACGTAAGTATACAGGAACCAGGAACGTAGTTACAGGAACCAGGACTAGGTTACAGGGACCAGGACGCTAGTTACAGGAACCATGCGTAGCTACAGAACCAGGAGTAGCTACAGGAACCAGGACGTAGAACCCTACAGGAACCAGGACGTAGTTACAGAGAACCAGGACGTAAGCTACAGGACAGGACGTAGTTACAGGAACCAAGACGTAGCCTACAGGAACCAGGAACGTAGCTACGAACCAGGAACGTATTATATACAGAACCAGGACGTAGCCTACAGGAACCAAGGACGTAGTTACAGAGAACCAGGACGTAGTACAGGAACCGGACGTAGCTACAGAACCCCAGGACGTAGCTACAGGCGAACCAGGGAGTAGTACAGAACCAGGACGTAGTTACAGGGAACCAGAACGTAGCCTACAGAACAGGAACGTAGTTACAGCGAACCGGACGCTAGTTACAGAACCAGGACGTAGCATACAAGGAACCAGGACGTAGCTACAGGAACCAGACGTAGCTACAGAACCAGGACGTAGTTACAGGAACACAGGAGTAGCTACAGGAACCCAGGACGTTAGTTACAGGAACCAGGACGTATACAAGGAAACCAGGACTAAGCTACACAGAACCAGGACGTAGCTACAGGAACCAGGAAGATAGCATACAAGGAACCAGGACGTAGCCTACAGGAACCAGGACGTGTTACAGGAACCAGGACGTCAGCTACAGGACCAGAGACGTAGCTTACAGGCAACCAGGACGTAGTTAAACAGGGACCAGGACGTAGTATACAGGACCAGGACGTACTACAGGACCAAGAGACGTAGCTAACAGGAAACCGGACGTAAGCCTACAGCGAACACAGAGACGTAGCTACGAACCAAGACGTAAGTTACAGGAAACACAGGACGTAGATTACAAGGAACCAGGACTGCATACAGGAACCCAGGACGTAGCTACAAGGAACAGAGACGGTAGCTAACAGGCAACCAGGAACGTAGCTAACAGGGACCAGCCGACCGTTAGTTACAGTACACCAGGACTAAGTTAACAAGGAACCAGAGTAGCCTACAGGAACAGAGAACGTAGTATACAGGGACCAGACGTAAGTTACAGACACCAGACGTAGATTACCAGAACACAGGACGTAGTTACAGGAACCAGGACGTAGCTAAGGGAACCAGGACGTAGTTACAGGAACAGGACGTAGTTACATGGAACCAGGACGTATTAACACGGACCAGGACGAGTTACAGGGACCAGGACGTAGCTACAGGAACTAAGGACGTAGCTACAGGACCAGGAACGTAGCTCAGGGACAGACGTAGCTAACAGGAACCAGGACGTAAGCTTTACAGGGACCAGGAGTAGCTACAGGAACTTAGGACGTAGTTTACAGGGACCAGGGACGTAGCTACAGGGACAGGACGTAGCTACAGGAACCAGGAGCAGCTACCACCGGACCGACGTAGCTACAGGGACCAGCGCAGTAGCTACAGGGACCCCAAGCACGCCTAGTTACAGGAACGCAGGACGTAGTTACAAGGAACCAGGACGTAGCTACAGGAACCAGGACGATCAGTTTACAGGAACAGGACGTAGCTACAGGAACAGACGTAGCTAACGGGAACCAGGACGTAGCTACGGACCAGGTAGTAGCTACAAGGGCCAGGACGTTAGCTACAGGGACCAGGACGTAGCTACAGCGAACCAGGAGTAGTTACGGAACCCAGGACGGTAGCTACAGGAACCGACGTAGTTCAGGAACCCAGGCGTAGTTAACAGGAACAGGACGTAGCTACAGAACCAGGATACCGAGGACGTAGCTACAGGAACCAGGAGCAGCTACAGAAACAGGAACCAGAACAGGACTAGCTACAGGAACAGGATGTAGTTACAGGAACCAGACGTAGCTACAGGAACCAGGACGTAGCTACAGGGCAGGACGTTAGTTTACGGAACCAGGCGTAGCTACAGGAACAGGACGTGTTCAATGAACAGGACTGTAGCCTACAGGAACCAGGAACCAGGACGTACTAAGGAACCAGGAACGTAGCTACAGGAAACCAGGACGTAGTTACAAAGGAACAGATTTAGTTACAGGAACCAGGACGTAGCTACAGGAACCAGGACGTAGCTACAGGGACAGGAACGTAGTTACAGGAACCAGGCACGTAGTTACAGGGGACCAGGACACGTAGCTACAGGAACCCAGGACGTAGCTACAGGGACCGGAACGTAGCTACAGGACCAGGGATAGCTAACAGGGACCGGACGTAGCTACAGGAACCAGGACGTAGCTACAGGGAGCCAGGAACGTAGTTACAGGGACCAGGACGTAGCTACAGGGACAGGATAGCTACAGGGACCAGGACGTAGCTAAGGAACCAGACGTAAGCTACAGGAAACCAGGACGTAGTAAAGAACAGGACGTAGCTTACAGGGACCCAGGACTAAGTTACAGGGACCAGGAGTAGTTCAGGGACCAGGACGTTAGCTCCAGGAACCAAGGACGTCAGCTACAGGAACCAGGGACGGTAGTTACAGGGACCAGGCAACGTAGTTAAAGGAACCAGGACGTAGTTTAAGGAACCAGGACGTAGCTCAGGACAAGGACGTGCTTAAGACAGGACGTAGTTACAGAACAGGACGTAGTTTTACAGGAACCAGGACGTGCTACAGGAACCAGGACGTAGCTACCAGGAACCAGGACGTAGTTACAGGAAACAGGACGTAGTTACAGGCCAGGAACGGTATCGTTACAGGGCCGGAGACGTAGCTACAGGAACCAGGAGTAGTTACAGGAACCAGGACGTAGTACAGGGACAGGGACGTAGTTCGGGACCAGGACTGTAGTTACGGGAAACCAAGGACGTAGCTACAGGGACCCAGGACGTAGTTTCACAGGAACCGAGGACGTTAGTTTACAGGAACGCAGACGTAGCTACAGAACCAGGACGTAGCTACAGGAACCAGGACGTAGTTACCAGAACAGGACGTAGTACAGGAACCAGGATCGTAGCTACAGGAACCAGGACGTACTACAGGGACGGACGTAGCTACAGGACCAGGACATAGCACCGGACCAGGACGTGCTACAGGAACCAAGACGTAGCTACAGGAACAGAGTAGCTACAGGAACCAGGACGTTAGTTACCGGAAACAGGACGTAGCCTACAGGAACAGGAGTAGCTACGAACGGACGTAGCTACAGGGACCGAGGACGTAGTTACAGGAACCAGGACGTAGCTACAGGTAACAAAGGACGTGCTTACAGGGACCAGGACGTGTTAACAGGAACCAGGCACGTAGTACAGCAACCAGGACGTAGCTAGCAGGAACCAGGAACCGTAGGTTTACAGGAACCAGACGTAGCTACACGAACCAGGACGTGCTACCAGGGACCAGGACGTAGCTACAGGAACCAGGACTGTAGTTTACAGGACCCAGGACGTAGCTAACAGGAACCAGGACGTTAGTACAGGAACCAGACGTAGCTACAGGACAGGACGTAGTTACAGGGAACCAGGAAGTAGTTACACGGACCAGGACGTAGCTACAGGAACAGGACGTAGCTACAGAACCAGGAACGTAGTTACAGGAACCAGGACCGTACTACAGGAACCAGGACGTAGTTTACAGGACAGGCTAGCTACAGGGCAGGAGTAGACTAAGGAACAGGACGTAGCTACGGGACCTAGGACGTAGCTACAGGAACCAGGACGTAGTTAAGACCAGACGTAGCTACAGGACAGGACGTAGCTACAGGAACTAGGACGTAGCTACAGGGACCAGGAGTAAGCTACAGGAACTAGGAACGTAGTTACAGGAACAGGACGTAGTTACAGGAACCAGGACGTAGTTCAGGAACCAGGACGTAGTTACAGGAAAGCAGGACGTAGCTACAGGGACACCAGGACGAGCTACAGGAACCAGGACGTAGTTACCAGGAACCAGGACGTAGTTACAGGGACAGAGGACGTAGTTACAGGGACAGAGACGTAGCTACAGGAACAGGACGTGTTACAACAGGAACCAGGACGTATTACAGAAACCAGGACGTAGTACAGCGAACCAGGCAGGGTTAGTACACGGACCCGGAACGTAGTTACAGGACCAGGACGTAGTTACAGGGAAGGACGTAGTTAAAGGACCAGGACGTAGCTACAGGAACCAGGACGTAGTTACAGGAACAGGACGGTCAGGGACAGGACGTAGTTACAGGGACCAGGACGTAGTTACATGGGATCCAAGGATGGAGTAGTTACAGGAACCAGGACGTAGCTAGCAAGGGACCAGGACGCTAGTTACAGGAACCAGGACGTAGTTACACGGAACCAGGACGTAGCTACAGGAACAGGACGTAGCTACGGAACCAGGACGGTAGTTACAGGAACCAGGAGTAGTTACAGGAACCAAGGACGTAGCTACAGGACCAGGACGTAGCTACAGGGGAACCAGGACGTAGCTACAGGACCAGGAATAGCTACAGGGCAGGAGCTAGCTACAGAACCAGGAGTAGCTAATGGAACCAAGGACGGTAGCTACAAGGGAACAGGACGTAGTACACGGAACCAGGACGTAGCTCAGGACCAGGAGTAGTACAAGGAACAGGACGAGTTTACAGGAACAGGACGTAGCTACAGGAACACAGGACGTAGCTACAGAACGAGGAAGTAGCTACAGGGCCGGACGTAGCCTACAGGGACCAGGACAGTAGCTACAGGGAACGGACGTAGTTACATGGGACCAGGACGTTAGTACAGGAACCAGACGTAGCTACAAAGGAACCCAGGACGTAGTCTACAGGAACAGGACGTAGTTACAGGAACCAGGACTAGTACAGGAACCAGGACGTTTAAGCTACAGGACGGACGTAGCTAGACAGGACGTAGTCAGGAACCAGGACGTAGCTACATGGAACCCAGCCGTAAGTTACAGGACGCAGAGAGCTACAGGGGACCTAGAACGTAGCTTACAGGAACAGGACGTAGCTACAGGGAACAGGACGTAGCTACAGGGACCAGGACGTAGCTACAGCACCAGGACGTAGCTACAGAACCGGGAGTAGTTACAGGAATCCAGGACGTAGCTACAGGGAACCCAGGGACGTAGCTACCAAGGAACCCAGGACGAGCTATACAGGATCCAGGACGTGTTACAGGAACCAGGGACGTAGCTACAGGGACTCAGGAGTAGCTACAGAACTAGGACGTGCTACAGGCCCAGGACGTAGCTACAGGAAGCTAGGAACGTAGCTCCCAGGGACCAGCGACGTAGTACAGGATACCAGGACGTAGTTACAGGCACGCAGGAGTGTTACAGGAACAGACGTAGCTACAGGAACCAGGACGTAAGTTACCAGGAACAGACGTAGTACAGGAACAGGACGTAGCTAACAGGGACCAGGACGTAGCTACAGGACCAGGAACGTAGCTACAGAAGCAGTGACGTAGTTACAGGAACCAGGACGTAGCTACAGGAACCAGGACGTAGTTACAGGACCAGGAACGTGCTACAGGATCCAGGACGTAGCTACAGGACCAGGACATAGTTACAGAACCCAGGACGTAGCCTTACAGGAAAGACGTAGCTACAGGAACCAGGAACGTAGCTACAGGGACCGCAGGACGTAGCTACAGGACCCAGGCTGTTACAGAAGGACCAGACGTAGCTACGGAACCAGACGTATTACAGGAACCAGGACAATAGTTAAGGAACCAGGACGTAGCTACACGGAACCAGGCACGTAGCTAAGGGACCAGGACGTAGCTACAGGAACAAGGACGTAAGCTACAGGACCAGGACATAGTTACAGAAACAGGACGCGTTAGCTCAGAACCAGGACGTAGCTAACAGGAACCAGGACGTTAGTCTACAGGACCAAGGACGTAAGCTACAGGACCAGGACGTAGTACAGGAACCAGGACGTAGTTACAGGGACCAGGACGTAGCTACAGGGAAGAACGTAGTTACAGGGCGAGGTCCATGGTTCCCACAAAATAAAAGTCTCTTATCCAGTGTTTGATGCTGTTGTCCAGAGACAGAGTTTAAACGGTCTTATGGTTTTAATGATCCGTTTAAATTATCATTTTAATGAAGAGATGTTGGGCAGAAAAGTTATTTTAATTTAAATGTTTATGTAGCAGAGCGGGGACAGTGGGATGTTTTTGAAATGTTTGTTGTTATAATGGAAAAAGGTTGCCACAACGCCCACCCCAGTATCATGGAAAAACACCTTTTTACATAAGTATAAAAAGGGCACACAGGTTCGACAATTACCTGATGAGGCGAGACGAGTCACGATCAGTTAAGCGAAAGATTTATTAGGGTTTTGATTTAATAAAATATATATTTCATATTAGTGTAAGTTATATTAGAATGGTAAGAGCACTAAAGTCCAATGTGAACTGCACGCAACGAGTGAGGCCTTGGCCAGAGGTATGGGGACAAACAGAGGGGACGAAACCTTAACGAAAAGAAAGACACAGTGCACAAAAAAACAAACAAACACACCAAAGAAGTGCATCCTAAACCAACTAAGGGGACCACACCAACGAATCCACCCCCAACCCCACCTCTGGGACCGGCCACAGTTCCAGGGCACAGAGACACACAGATTAGCTAATGCAGGAGACATTTTTCACACGTAAACATGGTTAAAGCGCCACTGCCATGCACAGAGCAGATGGGCTTCTTTCTAGAAGATCGAACTGAAAGAAACTCCACAAGCTGCAGCCGCATGGGCGGCAGCTATTGCTAGTCCATGGAGGGTTCTTCTCGGCAGCAACCACAGTAACTCCCCCAACGCACGGCGTGAGCAGGATCCAGACACACTTGTAGAGTGAATGGTTTATGGTGGGCAAACCAGCGGCATCTGTATTAACAGAACAGGGGAGGATTTGATAAAGGCTGCCTACATAGAAGCTCTACCCAGGACATGCATTAGCGCTTACCACTTTTGAGGCTAAACGCAGCTCCTACAACGGAGGGCAATGAGCAATCGAGGGACAGCCTAAATAAAGAAGCCAAGTTACAGAGAAGCTACCACAGATCACATTAAACGAGTTGGCGCTTACCATTACAGTGTAGCACCCGGCGCATCTGTCCCTTCTCAGACGAGCGGCGCCTGTACTACAAATAGACACTAAATTAACAAAAATAAACCTCTTAAGATCAAGAGGTACCGGTGCGCGTCTCACCTGCCATAGCCCGCACTCAACCCGGAAGCTGGACACGGGGGGCGGAGAAAGTGTGCGAGGTCAGAGGCCGATACACCGGGAGCTAGACATTTTTATAGGTTGCTAGTCGACGCAAGTGACCAATCAGATGTTCCCCTTAAAGTGGCAGAGCCGCCTGCAGGCCACACTGCCACATTTAGGTCAAGGAAGTGACATAGATAAAGGTAAAGTTCAGTTTGACTTACGTGGTCGCACGGCAACAGTTTAAATAGTTTCCGTCATCTATGTCACTTCCTCCGAGATAAAGCCGATGTTGTAAAGTGCAGATCTTCCTCACATTATTGTTCTGTTTACTTTAGTATCGTTAACCTGTTAACCCCGCCTTAACCCCGCCTTAACCGAGCACATTTTATTTATTTATTTATTTGAGCAGGAAGTCAAGTAGCTCAAAGGGAGTGGGCCGAAGCAAAAGGCTATAAGTGCTCACCCAAAAGTAAGATATCAAATCATAAACAAGGGAACATAAGGCAATGTAACAACAAATAATAAAGAACAATAATTTAAAAAAACAACAGCAAAAGACTCTACTACAACACTCACAATAATCGTTTGTATTTAAATAATATTGATTCTTTATAAACCTTTTTAAAATGTACCAGGTTTTTACATATTTTAATACTTTCATCTAAATGTATCCATATTTCTACACCTCGTCTCGTGGGACATTTGCTTTTCAAAGATATTCTGGAGTTTTGTTTATCGAAGCTCATCTTCTCTCAGGTTATATTTAACTTCTCGTTTGCAGAACATATTTTGTAAACTTTTAAAAGCTCTCGATTTACTGATCGATCTACGTTCCCGCCCTCACCTCATGAGATCTGGGAACGACCGACAGGACGAGATCTCGAATACAGAGTGTGATTCTCATCTGCATAAAGGACCAGTTTAAGCTTCTTATATATATATATAAAAATAGTTTAGGTCCCATTTTCTTCAGTTCAGCTTTACCCCAAATCTAAAAGCTTCTGGAGTTTACAGCCTATAGGCCAGAGTAACGCCTCATTTGAAAGCTAAGACCTACAAAACTCATCTAAATATGCAACTTGTCAACTGTGTCGTCACTTTTGATGTTTTTTTCTCCATTGCATTTTTATTTTTGTGGCTGTTTTGTTGCTTTTAGTCAGTCAGTCAATTAGTTAGTTAGTTAGTTAGTCAGTCAGTTAGTTAGTTAGTTAGTTAGTTGTTAGTCTTAGTCAGTTAGTTAGTTAGTCATCAGTCAGTTAGTTAGTTTAGTTAGTTAGTTAGTCAGTTAGGTTTATTGTCCCTAAAGGGAAATATAGGCAGTAAAGCACCAGGACACTATACTTTACAAACAACATGACATTACAACAACATTGATGTCACTGTGGAGCGTTAATGACGACTGGTTCAGTGTTGTGACTGTTTTTAAAATGTGCTGTGTTGCTTTTAGATTTGGGTAAAGCCAAATGGAGAGAATGGGCTCAGTTCATGTGGGGGTTAAGAGGTTAAAGTAAAAGAATGTCCTGTAGCCCAGGCAGATTTGTTTGTGATTTATTGTACGTTATTAGACCTGAGTGCAGCTCTTTATGGCCGTCATAGGTCCTATCCTGGTCCTGGCCCGGCTTTGGCCTCGGTCCTGGTCGGCTTGGCCTCGGTCCCGGTCCGGCTTTGGCCTCGGTCCTGGTCCGGCTTTGGCCTCGGTCCCACTCTGGTCCTGATCTGGTCCCGGTCGGATGTGTTTGTGTCTGAGCCTCTTGTTCTCGGGACAGAGGCTCAGTGTGAGACTCATTACAGAGTCATTAGAGCTGTGTCCCCTGTGTGCGGCGCCCCCTGCTGGTCACACATCAGAGAGTCTGTGTCCGTTGTTCCTGAAGCGCCCCCTGCTGGTCACACATCACAGAGCTCCCACAGAGTCCGGACAAAGAGCTGGGCCTTAATGAGTTCTCAAGAAAAACTTTAAAGCGAAACAAAGGAGCTTAATAATATCTTTATTACCGTCTTTATCAGCAGGAAAAAGCACACACAATCTTTAACCCCTGTGCACCGAGATCACAACGTTATAATCTAAAGACTTTATCAAACACTTTCATTATGACATCATATCTGACCCAGTTCTGCAGGACATGTAACATGGACTTGAACCTCTTAACCTCCGCCTGAACCTTCACTCTGGCTTTACCCAAATCCTAAAACGTCTTGAGAAAAGTGTCAAAACTAAAACGAGAAGAAACAAAGATAAAAACGCAATAAAAAAAGATAAAACAGTGACTGTAACCCGAGGAAAAAGATCCGTTTAGGTTTGTCTGAGCTCGCAGGTTTACGCTCTTTAATGGAGGTCAGAGGGACTCATCTGCAGACCCACGAACGGTGCTTTGGGTTTTATATAAAGAATAAAAAGTTGTTGCTGATGTTTGAGTCAGTTTAACCCCCTTAATCCCATCTGACCCGAGCACAAGCCTCAAAAAGACACAAAAGGCTAGCTTCAAATGAGGCCGTTACATCAACGGTTGCTTTTAGAGTTTGGGTAAGTTGAACCGGGAGGAAATGCACTCAGGCGGAAAGCAGTTCAACAGATTTCCTGTGTTTCTTGTCCAGATGTCGCTGACTGGATTCACTCGTCCAGGAGAAACACATTTTAATAACCAATTAATATTAAACACAGGTTTAATATAAGGCTTTTCAAGACACTTAAATCTTAGCTCTGCCTCCCTCCGTCCTGTTCCGCTCCTTCTGTCTTGACTCCTCCCTCCGTCTGTTCCCTGTTCCCGCCTCCTCTGTCTTGATCCTCCCCTCTGTCCTTCCGCTTCCTATGTCCTGGCCACTCCCCAACTGGCTCCTCCCACTGTCCCCTTAAAGCCCGTGCCCTCCTAGCTCCCCCTCCTCCTTGGCTCCGCCTTCCTCTGTTTCTGTTCCCGCCTCCTACTGTCCTGACTCCTCCCTCCGTCCTGTCCCACGCCTCCTTCTTTCTTGACTCCTCCCTCCGTCCTGTTTCCCGCCTCCTACTGCCTTGCCGCCCCCTCTTAAGCCCGCCCTCCATGACTATCCTACTAGCTCCCCTTCACCTGGATCCGCCTCCCTCTGTTCTTTTCCCGCCTCCTTTGCCCTTAGCCCGCCCACTTTAGCCCCGCCCTCCATGACTGTGTGGATCCAGGATAGGTAGTTGGGGACTCGGTGTAGACATCGTATTGGTCCTTGGCTCCGGCAGCCCCGCCCCCAGGACACGCTCCCGGTCAGGACCAGGGTCTTTTGAAGCGAGTCACCAGGGGTCCCCAGAGTCCCCTCACAGACGAGTCCTGGCCCCGAGCGCTGCCTGAAGCACAGATTTCTTCCGAGAATGTTTTAAGCGAGTGTGACTTCGAACAGTCACGGAGTACGAACCCGAGGAACGCTACAAGAGGAGACTTACTACGTAGTAGTAGTATGTAGTAGTAGTAGCAACAGTAGTAGTAGTAGCAACAGTAGTAGTATGTAAGTAGTAGAGTAGAGTAGTAGTAGTAGTAGTTAAGTAGTAGTAGTAACAGTAGTAGTAGTAGTAGTAGTAGTAGCAACAGTAGTAGTAGTAGCCAAAGTAGTAGTAGCTAGTAGTAGTAGTAGAGTAGTAGTAGTAGTAGTAGTAACAGTAGTAGTAGTAGTAGTAGTAGTAGGTAGTAGTAGTAGTATAGTAGTAGTAGTAACAGTAGTAGTAGTAGTAGTAGTAGTCAACAGTAGTAGTAGTAGTAGTAGTAGTAAGTAAGTAGTAGTAGTAAGTTAGTTAGTAGTAGTAACAGAGTAGTAGTAGTAGTAGTAGTACAACAGTATAGTAGTTAGTAGGTAGCAACAGTAGTAGTAGTATAGTAGTAAGTAGCAGCAAGTAGTAGTATAGTAGTAGTGTAGTAGTAGTAGTATAGTAGTAGTAGTATATAACAGTAGTATAGTAGTGTATCAGTAGCAACAGTAGTAGTAGTAGTATGACAGTAGTAGTCAGTTAGTAAGTAGTAGCAACAGTAGTAGTAGTAGTAGTAGAGTAGTAAGTAGTAGTAGTAGTAGTAGTAGTAGTAACAGTAGTAGTATAGTAGTAGTATAGTAGCAAACAGTAGTAGTAGTAGTAGTAAGCAACAGTAGTAGTAGTTAGTAGAGACACAGTAGTTGTAGTAGGTTGAGTAAAGCACAGTAGTAGTGTAGAGTAGTAGTAGTTAAGTATAGTTAGTAGTATAGTATAAGAAGTAGTAGTAGGTAGTATAGTAGCCAGTAGTAATAGTATGTAGCGCCAGTAGTAGTCAGTAGTAAGTCGTAGTCGTAGTAGGTGTAGTAGTAGTAGTGTAAAGGTAGTAGTATAGTGTAGTAGTAGTAAACAATAGTAGTAGTAGTAGTAGTAACTTAGCAACGTAAGTATAGTGTAGTAGCAAAGTAGTAGTAGTGAGTAGTAGTGAGCAACAGTAGTAGGCTAGTAGTTAGTAGCAACATAGTAGTGAGTAGTAGTAGTAAAACCATAGTAGTACGTGTAGTAGTAGTATGTATGATAGTAAGTAGTACAGTATAGTAAGTATAGTAGTAGTAACAGTAGTAGTAAGTGTAGTAGTAGTGTATAGTAGTAGTAGTAGTAGTAGTAGTAACAGTAGAGGAGTAGTCATTATATGGAGCAACAGTACGTAGTAGGTAGTGACTAGTAGCACACAGTAGTACATCAGTCAAGTAGAGTAGTACGCACGTGAGTAGTAAGTTAGTAGTAGTAAGTGTGTAAGTAGTAGTATGTGAGTAGTAGTAGTAGTAACCCCCAGGTACGTAGTAGTCAAGTAGTACGTAGAGGTAGACCAGTGGCTAAGTGAGTGGTAAGTAGCCAACAGTAGTAGTAGTAGTAGTAGTAGCAACAGTAGTAGTAAGTAGTAAGTAGTAGTAGTAGTTAGTATAGTAGTAGTAAAGTAGTAGTAACAGTAGTAGTAGTATAGAGTAGTAGCAACGCTAAGAGTCAGAGTAGTAGCAACAGTAGTAGTGTAGTAGTAGTGCAACAGTATAGTGAGAAGTAGTAAGCAACAGTAGTAGTAGTAGTAGTAGTAAGTAGTAGTAGTAGTAGCTAGTAGTGATAACAGGTTAGTAGTAAGTAGTAGTAGTAGTAGCAACGTAGTGAGTAGTAGTAGCAACAGTAGTAGTATAGTCAGTGTGTATAGCCTCCACTCAGTAGTATAGTAGTATAGTAAAGTAGTAGTATATTAGTAGTAGTAGTACAGTAGTAGTAGTAGTAGTAGTAGCTGCAACGTAGTAGTTAGATAAGTAGCACAGTAGTAAGTAGTAGTTGTAACAGTAACATAGTTGTAGTAGAGTAGTATAGTATAGTAGACAGTAGTAGTAGTAGTAGTATAGCAACAGAAGTAATTAGTAGTAGTTAAGCAACAGTAGTAGTATAGTACAGTAACAGGTAGTAGTAGTATATAGTGTACTTAGAACAGTAGTAGTAGTAGTAGTAGTAGTGTAGTATAGTAGTAGTAGCCACAGTAGTAGTAGTAGTGTAGTAGTAGTAGTAGTAGTAGTTAGTAAGTGATAGTAGTGACAGTAGTAGTAGAGTCGTAGCAACCCGTAGTAGTAGTAGTTAGTTGAGCAACAGTAGTATAGAGTAGTAGCACAACAGTGTAGTAGTAGTATAGTAAACAGTAGTAGTAGTAGTAGTAGCAACAGTAGTAAGTAGTATAGTAACGTAACAGTAGTAGATTTTAAAAAAGTTTATAAGTAGTAGTAGGTAGTGTAGTTAGTAGCACATATTAGTAGTAGAGTAGCAACAGTAGTAGTATAGTAAAGTAACAGTAGTAGTAGTAGTAGTAGTAGTAGTAGTTAGTAACGTAGTAGTAGTAGTGTAGTAGTAGTTAAGTAGTTAGTCAGTAGTAGCAAACAGTAGTAGTAGTAGTAACAGTAACAGTAGTTAGTTAGTAGTAGTAGTAGTAGTAGAGTAGTAGAGTAGCAACAGTAGTAGTAGTAGTAGTACAACAGTAGTAGTAGTTAGTAACAGTAACAGTAGTAGTAGTAGTAGTAGTAGTAGTAGATACAGTAGTAGTAGTAGTAGTAGTAGTAGTAGTATTAGTAGTGTCTTGTCTGTTTTGTTTCCAGTGTCTCCATTCAAATGTATACGCCGATTGACACAGTTATTTACACCACATGGCAAAAATCCAACTCAAGTGGCAGATAAACTCTCCCAGTCTTTGCCCATGTTACAGGAATGGTTACATCAGTTCCTCGTTTAAACTCAATATCAATTAAAAACTGTCTTCAATGTTCTTTTACAAGGTCCAACATCCAAAAATTCAACAGCAAGATAATTCTATATGGCAGGTGAAAAATTGGCAAGTCGGCCTGTCAGAATACAAATACCTTTGGAATTACAATAGACTCAACCTAACATTCCAAAACCCAAGTTCACAAGTTCTGCAATAAAGTCAAATTCCAATATTCCAACTTCCGCGTTCATCAGGTCTCAACTCTC
Source organism: Neogobius melanostomus (assembly GCA_007210695.1). Lineage (NCBI taxonomy): Eukaryota > Metazoa > Chordata > Actinopteri > Gobiiformes > Gobiidae > Neogobius > Neogobius melanostomus. The sequence goes on from VHKM01000358.1 coordinate 606,296, forward strand.
TCTGCAAGCAGCAAAATGTTTCAATGAATGCCATGCGTTCCTATCGCCACATAACCTACTTTAACAACTTGTCTCAGACAAACAAAACAAACACTAAAGCCCTTAGAGTTCACTTACAAACGGACAATAAAAATTCTGCGACAAAAACAATGGGTATCATCACTGCAACACCCTTCAAAAGCACAAACTGTTTAAGATGGGAAAATTCATTAAAGTATTCAAAACCTCTGCCTCATACATAAAATAATCACAAACCAATCATCTACCCCACTTCAGTTCAGTTTTGTCAGCATCAGAAACCCCACATCTTTACAGCGGGGTGACCAAGAGGAGCAGCTCGAGGAGACGCCATAGTCCCATTTAGGAAAAGTGCCTTTAGTCAAAACACCTTTTCTGTAAACTGCAGCAAAAGACTGGAACTCCATCCCAGCTAAACATCAGAGATCTGTCCACCTACAGAACGTGTTAAAAACATTTAAAGAACTGGTTCATTACTCAACAGTCTTGGCAGTCATTAAAACCCCTGTCTGTATCATATGACTCTTTTATTTATGCACTGTTTTGATTGTATTAAACCTGTATAGTGTGTGACTGTGTCCTACTTGGTATTTTATTGCGCACTGAACCGTATGTTTTTATTGTCTTAGGGCGAGACTTTTACATCTGTCCAGGGACACGGATATGAAAATAGCCTTTGGCTAATTCGGTGCATTTACAGAACATGATTGATTAATGTACACTGTGCGGCCTGTATAAATAAATAAATAAATAAATAAAATAAATAAAAAGTAGTAGTAGCAACAGTAGTAGTAGTAGTAACAGTAGTAGTAGTAGTAGTAGTAGTAGTAGTTAGTAGTAGTAGTAGTCAGTAGTAGTTGTAGTAAGTAGTAGTAGCAACAGTAGTAGTAGTTAGTAACAGTAGTAGTAGTAGTAGTAGTAGTAGTAGTAGTAGTAGTAGTAGCAGTTAGTAGTAGTAGTTTAGTAGTAGTTAGTAGTAGCAGCAGTAGTAGTAGCAGTAGTAGTAACAGTAGGCAGTAGCAGCAGCAGTAGTAGTAGTAGTAGTAGTAGTAGTAGTAGTAGTAGTAGTAGTGTGGTAAGTTAGTAGTAGTAGTAGTAGCAACAGTAGTAGTATAGTAGTAGTAGTAACAGTAACAGTGAGTAGTAGTAGTAGTAGTAGTATCCAGTAGTAGCAACGAGTAGTAGTA